>CM076576.1:718096147-718292025 GCA_034641835.2 Pinus albicaulis | reverse complement strand
AATTTGACCCAAGTCAAACACCCTTTCCCTCCAACAAATAATAATAAAATATTCCATAGAGGTGGATCTAGATTTGGTTAACATTATTTTAATCATGCACCAAGATCTAGAATGACCCAATATTTTGTTATAAATAGGAGGGTTTTCCCCTTCATTCTTCACCTTTTGTTGCATACTAGATCACTCGGGATCTATACACTCGGTCTCATTTTCTGCCATTGTTGCTCCCATTGAGCTCTACCTTCTACATTGGGTTTTCTACATCTACAAGAGAGAGAAAGCTTAGATCTGAAGTGCTGAGGACTACAAAGAACCCATCCCATTGAGGAGATCCGGATACACCTTCTTGTTTCCTCCCAGGTGCCCTGTAATATAAAAATTCATTCAAAAATCGTGTTCTTGTCTTGTCTGTTGGATGCATGGAGCAAACTCTTTACTTTACTGCTTAATGTCTTTCCATTTATAGATCTGTTTGTTGCAGCACTTTAACTACTAATTGCAGATCCGAAGATGTTTTGCAGCCTTTATTGTTGTTAGGGCTATTAGTTATGCGTAGCTAAAGTGGTTCTTTTTCGTACACTTCGACGAAGAATTCATACTAACAAATGGCGACTCCACACGGGTTTTAAATTACGACCGCCGTCGTTTTTCATATTCCTGCATATCCAGCTACTTCAGGCCCTAGGGCTTCTTTTTTAGCTGCTTAGTTTTTCTCTTTTCATGTCATTTTTCTCACATAAAACCCTAAAACCTAAAATTTCTAACTTCCGTGTGTTTCTGGCCCTATTGCGCAGGTAAGCGACACCAGCCGCACCTGAGACGGCAATTTTTCAGAAAATCTGCCGCCGAAACAGCCGGAACGGGGGGGGTCGCACCTTTTGGCCCAAAACCTGCGACCTGGACGCACTTTTCAGCCTGTAACCTGCGACCTCAACCAAAATCAGGTCAGAACCTGCGACCTGCCTTTTTTTCAGCATTTTTTCTGTAATTTTTCTAGGTTCTGCTGCAGCCTCTGCCAGGGTTTTCCAGCCTCTGTCTCAGCCCGCCTTGACCAAGATCTGATCTGTTTTTACTCATCTAAGTGGGAACCCAGCCCCTTAGGGCTTTAGTACCCTCCACTTTTTTGTGGAAGAGTTTCAGCTGTTTCAGCCGTCGGTTTCAGAGCTTCAGCCCTTTCTTTTTCCAGATCTGTGACCTCACTTCCAGATCCATCGAAATCAGCCTCTTTTCCTTTCAAATCACCTCTTGTCGTTTTGTTTGGACCTCCCTAAAGGCCTCTGCCTTGCCCCTCCCGGCTTTTTGCTGATTTCCCTTTTTTCCAGCCACCTTGCCCCTGTCTCTTGGCTGTGATCTGCACCCCTTATCTGCAGCTTTATCCTCCAGATCCCTGTCCCCTTTGACCCTAGATCTGTTGAGCTTCGTTTGTGTGTGTGTCCATAGTTTTTCCCTTTCTTTTCAGCATAGTTTTGAGAGACCCACTTTCTTGGGTTTGATAGATGCATATGTAGCTGTTATTTTTCTGTTATTTCAGCATTCTGTTCTCTGTAGGTTTATTTTCAGCTACGTTGCACACTTTTTGCTCTCAACAACGGAAAGGGTTTAAAAATTAAAATTAACGCACACCACACACTGACCTTAAGTGAAGAAGCGCCTGGTTTACACCGCCTGGCAAAGACTCTAAAATCAATCGTCACTGCACCTTATCTGCCCTTGACCTTCTTGATTTGGTCCCTTTCTGCCCTTGTCGGTTTCCTTCTTCCTGTCATCATTGCGCCCCCAAGGCGCCTTTCCCGGAGACTTCTTGGCCTTCATCCTCAGTTCCCGGTTGATCGACCTGCTCCGCACCGTCGTCGTCGAGCCAGTCCACCTTCGAGTCCGCACTCCGACTCCTCTCCCGATTCCTCAGGTCCCCCTTCTCCTCCCGGTTCTCCCCCTTTTACCTTCACCATGTCTGAATCAGGGCCCAATGCTAGCGGCCCCAATACCGGCCCTCCTTCTAGCGGAACCGTCACAACCACTACTCCGGCCACCCCTGTGCTGCCGTACATTGCAGGCCTCAGCCTCCCCGATTTCCATCAGTTGATTAACGACCCCATTCACCATAATACTACCTGGCCCATTATGCCTACCAAGTTACCCTCCGATATCCCTAAGTTCGAGGGCCTTAATGGCGAAGACCCAACCAATCACGTCCGGTCTTTCCACATGTGGTGTTCCTCCAACTCCATTACTGATGACTCCATCCGTCTTCGGTTGTTCCAACGCACGCTTACCGGCGAAGCTTCTAAATGGTATGTCGAGCAGGCCACTTCCTCCCATACCACGTTCGAGACTCTGGCCCAAGCCTTCTTGTCGTACTTCCAGCTCCCTCTCCGATACGACACTGGTACGGAGCTCTTGACTTCATTTAAGCAATCCTCTTCCACACGCCTTTCAGCCCATGTTCAGGAATGGCGACGAAGACGGAGCTTATGTCGAGCCCCTCCCTTTGAAGATCGGGTTTACATGGACTGGTTCCTTCGCACCCTCCCGTCTCCTATCGGCAAAGATGTCGCCTCTCACTTTCCTCAATCTGAAGAAGCCGCCCTCCAAATAGCTTTAAAGTATGACCTGATCTATGCTCAATCTGGTTATGTTTATACCGTTCTTCCTGACATCCCCCGGCCCGGTGGCGCTAACGCCCCGGGGGCATCTCATTCCGCCGACGGTATTGTTGGATCTCTTTTCCACCCCTCTGCTCATCCTCCTATGAGCCATGGCCCTCCTCAGGGAGGGGCCAGCACCTCTAGCACTCTGCCCCCTCCCGGCAACATGTATCCAGGATACGGCATGCCTCCTCCTTTTGCCCAACCTCCTGCTTACCTCAATGCTGCCCAACCCAACCCTTACTTTTATCCGCATCCTGGTGCGCCAGCTCCCCCAGCATATGCGTTTCCGCCTCCCTTGCCTCCTCACCACCCGCAACAGCCCTTACAACCCCCTCCAGGGCAAGTATTTGCGCAGCAGGGTGCGTTTAATCCCCCTTCCCAAAGAAGGCGGAGAGGCAACCAGAACCCATCTGCCCCTGGTAACCGAGGACCCAATTCTGGTCAGGACCCCAACACTAGCAACCAGCCACAGGGCATTCCGCCCAGGCCGGACAGGCCGCTTCGCACAAACAAGCCCTGTTCGTGTTGCGGTGTTTACGGTCACTACACTCACGATTGCCCTCTCTTACCCCAGATGCGACAGATGTGGGAGTCTCGAGCCACATTGCGCGGACAACACGCCTCCCCTCACGCTCCTCCTAATGTGGCCACTACCCAGCCAGCTGTGTTCACTGATCCTTTCCCTCAACAGGGATTCGTGGCTACCCAACCCCCCGACAGCCATGCAGCCACACCCTCGTCCATTTCTGGTTCCTCTGACTACCAGATCCTTATGATGCACTCCGATCCGTCCCCTTCCGTCGACCTTCACCTTCAAACTCGGTCTCGCCAGTACCCCATGCCTCCTGCTCAGTCTGCTCCCGAGCCTCCATCTTCAGGTTCTACAGAGCCTCTTTCGACATCCAGTGGCCCCTTACACATCCCTCAACCCAAAGTCGAGGTTCACCCAAAGATTCCAAAGGGTCCCTTACGCCGAAATGCTGCCTCCGGTCGAGCCGCTCAATCGTACAGTATAGTAGATGATTTGGCACAATCCCCTGCTGCCATTTCCACACTGGAACTCCTCCAGTCGTGCCCTTCTCAAAGGAAGGCTCTACTATCTGCCGTGGGCGCCGTTGATCCTGCTGATGACCAAATGATTGTTTTCGACGCCACTCAATCGGACCACCCTCCTCTTCCTCCTTCCGTTGCTTTCCAAATCCCAGTCAAAATCCGGAACGCCACTGTATCCCGGTGTATAATTGATGAGGGGGCGTCCACCTGTGTGATGTCCGCTTCGGTTTGGAAGCAACTCGGATCCCCTGAGCTGGCCCCTTCCACGATCACCCTTCGAGCGTGGGACGGTCATGCCTCCCAGCCTATTGGCCTGTTTCGTAACTGTCCCATCACCCTCGCCGGTAAGACTGTTTACGTTGATGTCGAAGTCATTGACGCCCCTCTAGACTACAACATCCTATTGGGGCGAAGCTACACCTATGCCATGTCTGCTGTCCCATCCGCGGTCTTCCGTAAGATGTCTTTTCCACATAACGGGAAGATAGTCACCATTGACCAGCTATCGTATCATGAGTCATCGTCTCAGTCCTCCTCCGAGACGACCACCTCTTCTGTAGCCAACAAGAAAACTGTCGATTCCTTGACCAGTGTCTCCCCCGGCGTTTATAAAGATTCCACCTTGCTTGGTACTTTTCCTCACCTTCCTCCCCCTCCCGTTACCGATCCCAGCTTGTCGAATGTTTGCATGATGCAATCATCTCAGGCTGCCCATAAACGGCCTGCCTCAGCTAGCCCGCACCCTCCTCCCCGCCCTCCGCCACCCGCTCCTAGCCATCCATCTCAGCCAGCCGGACCTCCCCTTTCTGGCCCTCCCCCTATAGCTGGCACCCCCGCACCTCTTTATCCTCCAGGATCGGTCCCTCCTGGCCTTAACCATCTTGGAGCCGTTCCTCCTGGTCATTACCATGCTGGACAGATCCCCTTCTTGGCTCCCCCTCCCGGAGTATATTCCGTCCCCGTCATGGCCACCCTTTCTCTCCCTAACTTGACCTTGGGTATTCCGGTTTGGTACCTTGACCCCCCAGCCGCCACCCCCCCTGGTCACCCCAAACCTTACATGGCTTCGACACCGGTTCAACCGGTCCCCCTCGCTTCCTCCATAGCCAACGTGCCCCCAGCACCTCCACAGGACCCTTCTCCTGCTGAGTCGGCTCCCGGGAAGAAAGGAAAAGCCCGCAGGGGGGCAACCAAAGACCAAACCACCACAACCACCTCGGCTCCTCCCCCACCCTCGAAGCCTTGTGCCTTATGTGATGTCATCGGTCATGCCACTCATACTTGTCCCGAGTTACCCCGTATTCGCCCCATGGTAAAAGTCGCGTTCCCCGACACTACGGTCCCTGAAACTCCCACTCCTGCTTCGACCGTCTCCAAGAACCCCAAGACTCTCCGCACCAACAAGCCTTGTGCTTTGTGCGGTGTCCATGGCCACTACTCCCATCATTGTCCTCACCCGACGCATTACCGTGACTCCCTTGAGGTAATCCGCGAGTATGAGGTTGAACAAAATCAATCCGCCTCTCCCATTCTCGCGCAGTATGCTGCAGCCCAGCCTGAGGATTCCACTGATCCCATCCATATTCCCCCCCCTGATGTCCAGATGACGGAGTCTACAGTCACCATTCTTTACCTGTCCTCCTCCGCACGACACTTGGAACCTAGCCCGTCTGCCGCCTCCCCCATTGTGTCCCTTGATACTCGAGATCACTCCACTGGTGTCTCTGTTGACCTTCGCAGCCCGAGTCCTCGCCATGTTTCCGATAGCCCTCATACATCACCTTGTTTGAGTTTTTCTCATCCTGCCCCTTCCCCCCGCCATTTCCGCTTGATGACTTCTGCCCCCTCACGCTGCCGTCCTTTCCTTTCATCCCCTCATGTATTGTCTTGTCACACCACCTGGCGCATCCCCCCGTCCACATCCTTTATCGGTTACGCCGATGGTGCAAGTCGCTACTCCAGGAATCTTGCCTCGGCAGGGTGGGCCATCTTCACCCCCTTGCATAACCTCGTTCTGTCTAACGGGGTATGCATTGGTTCTGCCACCAACAATCAGGCCGAATACGATGCAGTGCGTGGCCTATTAGCTGATGCTTTGCTGCATCGCATTCGCCACCTGCACGTTCGCTTGGATTCCTTGCTTCTTGTCATGCAACTAAATGGTGTTTATCGTGTGCATAACCCTGTGCTGTTTCGACGCTACTTACGAGTGAAAGTCTTAATACGTGCGTTTGAAACCATCACTTTCAACCATGTACCCAGAGACCAGAATCACTACGTAGATAGTATTGCAAACCATGTTCTAGATTGGAATTTATCACACACAATTCATACAAGACAATAACATTAAATCAACCATCAAAAGACGATGCATATCCATAATATGTGTCGCAAACCATATATTGATGAGTCCATTTACTCTGATACATACGACATGCCCATAGCATGTTCCAAAAACTGGGGGCACCATACGCCCCCCCACACATCTACATCCGACATGCCCATAGCATGTTACAAACCAAAAACAAAAACTGGGGGCACCATATGCCCCTCCTTACACTATAGGAGGCACCCCCTGCCCCTACATACATCAAAGGGGGCACCATATGTCTCTAATCACTATCTGGAGGCTCCCGGGCCAATGGCTCTGCCCCTGCAGCATGTAGATCACGCATAGTTTGACCGGCCATCGCCATGCGCCGCATGATACCTCGCCACTCCGAGGGAAGACCAACACATGGCTCTATGTACTGGTCGTCTAAATCCTGCCACCCGCGCTCTGATACTCCGGTCAACAGCTGCTCACATCTACGGCGGATGTCCTCCAGTAGGGCAGCTGCACCATCATTTTGTGCTGCCCTCGATCCACTCGAACCCGTAGCTCCAGACGCTGCCGGTCGTCCCATATATCCGGCCGGTTTTACCGGTGCTATATCTGCATACCAAAAGTCCATGAATCAGTATCATTATTTACTATTCAAAAAAAAAAACTTTAAACATGCCCATATAAGAATAGCAATTTGTCACTTACCATCGGGCCCCCAGACTCGACCAGGCGGAAGTGGCAGATCCGGATCCCCACAGTAGCTCATCCCACTATAAGGGTAGTCGTCTATGTACAACGGCATCTGATCCCAATGGGCAAAAAACTCCGGTCGAAATGTTCGCCCGACCGCCCCTCCTCCTCCTTTGCAGAGTAGTCGTCCCCAACGACGCATCCTGGGCTCTCTGGGGCCCCCATCTGGAAGCTGCACGCGAGGCCTCAAGGTCGGGATCTTCTCAAAGAAGAAGGCGCACAACAAAGTCCCATATGAGCAATCATGATTCACCTGCCGCTTGCATAGCGACAACTGCCGCTTTAGCGACACCAACATCATTTGGGCCCACCCAAAGTAGGTCCCACTCAACACACTCTCCACTATCATCATCTGCCCACCGGTGATGTGATGGAACGCCTGGGTGCCCAGGATTCGCAGCACAGCTGCGGCCACTACACGGGTTTCTAGCCTCTCTAGATCCCCGATCGATATCCGAGTCCCCTTGACTTGGAACCCCGGTCGACAATGGCGTTCCACAAACTCCATGATATGCCGCCCCCGCGGCAACACTGGCTGCGTGTCTCCCACTATCCCCAATGGTGGGAGGCCGGTCAAGAAATACACATCCCGGACCGTCAGTTCGATCCTGTGCCCCTGCACTACAAAGATCTCCTGATCTGGATCCCAGTAACTGATAATCCGGGCCAGTAATGATTCCCCTGCTCTCATCAACGGGTTCTCCACAAACTTGAGAACCCCAACTCTGGCCAATACACGACGGACGCCCTGATCCGCCTGGATCTCTGCCCGAAGTGTTCCCAGATCCCTCTCTCTCCAGTTGACTCGTAACTCTGCCATACCTGCAAAAACACATTCTTTTTGTCAGGGTACAGATCGGGCAACCCATAACCACACACAAAAACCTAACTCCCAGCCATCAAACAGCATCAAGCTCCCCTCCCCTCCCAGGTCGCAGCTTTCTGCCCATTTCTGGACCAGGTCGCACCTTTTGCCCCAAAACCTGTGTCCTGGGTCGCACCTTTTGCCCCAAAAGGTGCGACCCGGCCGTAGAGAGGAGGGAGGGGCTGTTTCTGGGGTGTTGGGCCCTAAACTGCAAATCTAATCCACCAAAATGCAAGAGCAAGGTTAGGCCTCTTACCTCCAACTGACAGATCTCGAATCCTACGGTCGGTTTGTCCGCTACGTTCGCCGCAAGATTTAGGGCCTTCTCTCCTCTCCACATTCACCACAGCAACAATAGCAACTGAATGATTTTGGAGGGAAAACCGCCTCATTAAAAGAGAACCCCTGTTTCTTCTTTCGACTGCTGCGACCACACCGTAGCCCCGTTCGACGAACCGTCAGCACCGCTGGATAGATCTCACCGAGCTCTCAAATGGGTTTTACTTAGTTTTTGGTGATTTGATACTTCACCCGGACACATTTTTCCACGAAGGGTCACTTCACCGCTCCTCAAAATCGAATTTCCTCACTTACGACACTTGTACTTGGGGCACCATATCGCCCCCTTACTTTTCCATGTTCGTGTTGATTTTCGTCATGAGTGCCCACCTTGTACTCATGCTTCTATGACCCCCCATTGGGGCCTTTATTGTGTGGCAGCACTATCTAGTCGCCCTTGCTTAGAGCATCCGAGTTAAGTCATCATTGCATTCATGGAGTCTATCCTGCATCCTTTTACACCTTACTATAGCCCTCCATTATTTTTGCTTGGTTCCTCTCTTGTGTCGCATCTCATGACCTTCAGCCCCACTGTCCCCTGTCCCTTTCGATATTGTGTCAGTCGCTGCCATGTCATTCATGCCCTTTATGCTCTAACAAGGGAAGTCGTCCATTCGCCACTCCACCCTTCCCATTTCCGCCATCATCATTAGTGTCAGTTTGTCCGTCACTCTATTGCTTTTCTCTCGTGCCTTAGTTGAGGATCTCTCATTGCCTCACCTAAGGCGGGCCTCCTTCTGTCGACCTCACCACACTTATTCCAGAAGCAAGGTCTAGAGGGCGGTGTACCTTGGTTCCAGCTTCCACTTTTGTTCGGTGCCTCGGATCAGGCAGGGGGATTTCTTACCTCCCTTTGACTTGATTGCTTCTCCAGCTCCTTTCAGCATGATCGAGATTCGTATACCGGACAGTCCAGTGACCCAGCAGCAGCTCTTGATGATTCCCGGGCGTGTGTGAGATGTCTCAGCCCTCATGAGGGGGTGGCCCTGCAGGTAGCCCCCCACATGCCCGGGACATTTTCATTGCAGCCGCCTCCGTACTTTCGATGATGTTGGCTCTTTTTAGCCACTTGCAAAACACTTCAAGGATTTGCATGTATCACTGATTTGTGAGCCCTTCCCCATTTACAAAGGTAATGGGGTTACATTATCTCATGTACTCGCATGATATTGTAATGAACTCTGTCATATCCAGTACGCATGTATGTGAGACTCTTCATTGTATTTTTATCTGGCCTTTGTTTATGCCAGCTGTACTCTATGGTTCGGTCCCTTGTTTACTGGAGACACTATTCTTTTGTACTTTGTCACGGCGGGCATAGGTATGCCTCCCCCGCCGCCTTCAGCACAGGTACCCTCTCATAAAAAGAGACTTGTTGCACCCGCGAGTCTCGTCTCCTCAGGGTCTAGTCCTTCAGCAGGGTCTAGTCCTTCAAGACACTATCTACCTCACATTTCTCTCTCGACATACCTTTGTTGTCTAGTGATTGAGCTCTTACAACGTACTTTGGTCATACGATTAGCTCCTAATGCTCGCACGCTGGGGGGAAATCTGTTATACCATTTTTTGGTCATCTAACTCTTCACTGATGACCCGCACATCCATAAAATCTTGCTTTACCTCAAGTAAAACTGTCACTATGTTAATTAGGGAGTCCTCAAAAGGAATAATTAATTAAACCATAATTTAATTATTATTCCTCAAATATGTTTAACTCCACAAACAAAGAAATTAATAAGATAAACCCATAGTTATCTTATTATTTTCTAGGAATAATTATTTAGATAATATTCCTTGTTAAATATGACCAACTCACCCACCATTAATCAAATAAATCATTATTTATTTGATTATCTCCCAACCACTTCCTTAAAAAGATAAATAAATCATTTATTTATTTATTTTTCACTAATCAAGGGATTTGACCCAAGTCAAACAGATCTGAAGATGTTTTGCAGCCATTATTGTTGTTAGGGCTATTAGTTATGCGTAGCTAAAGTGGTTCTTTTTCGTACGCTTCGACAAAGAATTCATACTAACAAAATTGTTGAGGAGGTAAATCCCCTCTCTGGGACATAGCGTCCTATTAGCCCCGAGATCGGGTCTAGCAGCTGGAAGACACGCTACAATGCGGGTTCCTAATCGTAAAGCTCGCCAGGCTTGCGAGAAAGGCTTACCTGGAATCCAACGCCATCGTTTGTAGAAGAGGTGGTGCTCCCGTTCCTTTGCCCTGGCAGATCACAATCCTCACGATCTCCGTGATCGGACACCTGCACATGCAAGAAACAACACAAACGCAAGCATAAAATCCAGTATATACAACTATACGTCAGTCGAAGAGGACATAACTCATGAACATAATCGAGAACAAGAGTGGAACCATAACCAATAGTCGCTTATTATTAAAGATTAAAAAGAAGAATACAACCATAGCTTCGACGCCGAATTCTCCTTTGGCGGGTCGTCAACAAAACATGTCTCGATAAAGCCTGTCAAGGATGGGACGAGCCTCTCTCTCCAGATACTTGGCAATAGTCTCCTTGCTTGGATTTGGCCTTAAGGGAATCAAGAAGGCTCTTGCAGCATAAGGATGTGAAAGCTCTTGGGAACTTGGAGATTAGCTTGCCATGGAAATGAGCAAGATTTTATAGAAGGAGGAAGGGGAGTTGGAATCCCTACAATTATGGGATTGGCCTTATCATCAAGGAAGCTTCCATGAGAGGTGGCAAACCACTTCCTCTCTATGGAAATCCGTAGCCAAACCTCCCAACTCAAGATAGATATCAGTCCAGGGATCTGTTAGGATGAAACTTCCGCCTTTTATTTTTAAAAAACACCTCTTAATATGGTTGGCGCGGGTGCGGCTCTATGACAGAGCGCCAATTGGCGTGCCCTCTTTGGAGGATTTTTCCCCTTGGCGCGAGGGCTGAACTGTGGAACCGCGCCAATGAAGAAAGAGCTATTTTTAGGGTTTTTTGCAGCGAGATGTTTTCAGGGCAATTAAAGCTCATCTTCAGAGGGATGCAATGAAAGTATTTTCAAGTCTTGTCTCTGCCCATAGGTCACGGAATGAGCCCTCCAATGTGCGGGATGGGGACTGCAGGGACGGTGACAAATTGCTGTGTAACAGTTGGGATAGGTTGACCTCCGATTTTCTCGAAGGGTTTTCCTATCCACGTGTAATGCCACATTGGTGAAGCAACCACATAAGGTGCCAGGAGGGTAGCCACACAACTACCATGTGGGAAGCGTTAGTGATGTGGCAATTTTGTAAATGGTCCATATTTGAATGGTCATATTTTTTGAACCTCAAGTCAAATTGAGGTGAAACTTATGTCAATGGAAAGGTTTCGACAGGGAAAATGAAAATGATGTTATTCATTTTAAGTTCTGAAGAAGTTGAAAAGGTAAAAAATTTAGATCCCATTTCCATAACAGGATCATGGAGATTGGGATAGCATAGTAATTGCCTCCTTCTATCCTCGATTGGGATTGGGGTTAGGAGGGGGTGCATTACACTCTCCACACTTGTACAAGGTGCACTCTATTTTGAAATTCTCCCATTTTCAGTGTTTGAAAAATTTAAATATTAGATTTTAAACACCTTTGATACTAAGAATCTCTCAACATGCCAATGAAAATGATAAATAAAAAACATTTTGTTCTAAAGGTTCAATAAACTTGCTAACTTGTGTGAGAAATCCCTGCTTGACATTGGAATTATAAAGACATGCAATATGCATATTACATGATTCAGAATGACTCTATGACAAATATTGAATGTTTTAATGGCTCAACTCAATTGAAAAACATCTAATAAAGTTAAAATATTGGATATGGAAATGAAGTTTAAGGCTATGAAGATGATGTTGAGGTTGGAGGATGTGGTTGATAGTGTGAAGGCTCTCACACTTGTTTAATTCACTGCCACTCACCTCCAAAGTGCTACATTACCAATGAAAGCACAAAAGTATTAAAAATTAAAGGTAGAAAAAAAAAGACAAATAGAACAATGAAGGCTCGAAAAAGGGAAAAATATAAGACAAGAAGAGCACTAATGTTTGGGATTTGAAGAATTGGGGATGCCTAGCCTTCCCATTTCTCCCAATGAGCCAACTCTTCCTATAAAATTATTCACACCATTAAAGAAGGGATTCATTGGTAAAAAAGAGAGGGATTGCTAAGAAAATCTTTAAGTTTGTAATTTGTAATGATTGAAAGAGCCAAAACCCATTGTAATACTACAATCACTGATAAGAAAAGATTGAGCAAGGCATTCAGGTATTTCTCTAAGGTAATCTTTATGTCTATTATGTGTTTAATTATTATGTGGTTTTATAATTGTTATGTGTTTTCTTTTATTAGTGAATTTCTATGTATATTTCATTCTACTTACATGAAAATTATTGTGTAATCTTTCTACCCCAATCTTTATGATGGCCAAAATGGATGACCTCTTCCATACTACTCATCTAAAAGCTAGAAAAAAAGTAAGGTTGTAAAAAGAAAGATGTTAGCAAGTGTTGTCATTCCCAATGCAAGTTTCTAGATATATGTTGCATGTATTTCATTTTTTTCATTAATTAGTAATAATGATCCCATGTCCAATCACCTTTTTGATTCCCCACAACATGAGAAATGATTTATTCTATTCACTTGTTAGTATTTATAACACATATATCAATGTTATCGAATCATTGGTTCATATTATGTGTTGTCTATATGAAAAATGTTAAATTATTTTATATTAGATCGTATTTACTTTACTTCAAGAAATTACTAAAAACAAAGAAAAAATTATCTCAAATATTTCTGAATTTGCTGATAAAATAAACATGTTGCTATACTAATTTAGAAATAAAATGCAGTGGAAACAAAATGGAGAGATCAATCACACTGCAACAACAAATTTGTGCCCAATGCAATATTCATATTAAATTTATTAGGAAAACATGGGCCTAGACCAACAAGAATACATAGAAAAATACAATTACTGGGAACTTAGAAACTCAACCCCATTGGTAAAATCAACCTTAAGGAAATCAACTCTTGGAAATCGACACTCTTGAAGAAACTCAACCCTGGAAAATTAGACCTGTCTCACCAGCATATCTGCATGCTTTCTTCTCACCTCATACAACCCCTGCACACTTGAGAAAATAGTCCTCTCTATATATTTCAGCCTCCTCCCCAATTCGACCCTCCTTTTCAACAACTTGGCCTCCCTCTTTCCTAAACTTGACCTCCCTGAATTTCTCTTAAAATTCCTTGCTGCTTTTCTCCTCACTTCTCTTTATTCTAGTCAAGCCTCTCACTCTAGAGAAAATCACTTCCTCCACAACTATGTGTCTTCATATTTCCCTTGGCCTTATTTTATAATTTCAATAAGTCAAAATACATAACTCTAATCTCTTAAGTGATAAATGGCCAAGGTTAAATCCTAAGCCTCACTTGAGATCAAGGGTCAATACTGTATCTATGACAATTAAATAGTTTTATTAATTATCCTTAGAAAATTTCCCTAATTGTCCACAATAATGAATTAGAATAATTATTGTACTTTTCCTGAGTTAACCTCAGGAAAGAAATCATAAAACCACTTACTCCACCAAGCAAGCACCTGAAGAGGCAAAAAAATTTCCTCCACATGCTAAGACACCAAGCAAATGTAGAAGACTTTTCGAGGCTACAAAATCAACAAAAAATAGCCTAAGATTGCATTATATGTTATGTACAAATCTTATGGATAACCCCCTACAACTATTTCATATGGATATCCCCCTTCAACAACCATCCCCTTCATTTTGTGCAAATAAAAAATAGCAATATGCAGTGTTTACCTACAAACATTATTATATAAGAACATGGAAATACATCACACATGTTTCATGGTCACAATAGTAGGGATAACAAGTTAAAAATACTTGTACCATTGATTTCTTGCATACACAATAAGGAGGTAAATGTATATTGAATCAAAGAGTTGGGTTTCAACATTTAATTATGGAAGAGTATGCAATTTTTTTGGTATAATAGAGTTGTAATGAACTTGGATTTATCTCAAGTATATATCAATGCCACAACGTTGTCATATATACAATACCTACATAGCAATTTTATTTTACAACCATCCAAACACACAAACACACACACACACACACACACACACACACATATTTTGATATTCTCGTGAAGTAATGTATAAAAAAGAAGGTTTATGTTTATGTTTTGGGCTCTAGTTATATAGAGCATGCAAAGGGCACGTTCTTTATTTACATTTAAAACTATTGAATATGTTCTTAACTGGCATCGTAGAGTCAAAGTTGTCATTGTAAAAGTGAACATGTATCCTTTGTTGGGCATTAACCTTGGCAACAAACGAATTAGGGAATTGGGGCTTGAACAAAGTCTTAAAAATAGAGGCACTCATGCTTGATGGTGTTTAGTAATCAAAGAAACTTGAACTTAGTTCATGAAAGAAGTGAAAAGATAGTACAATTTAATTCCATGTAAAAGATCCATGTTAGCCAGACATACCAACCATGGGCCTCTCGATTATGAATCATCACACCCTTTGCTATTTCAAGGCACACACACATAGATATTCTCATGAAGTAATGTATAACAAAGAAGGTTTATGTTTATGTTTTGGACCCTAGTTGTATAGAGCATGCAAAGGGCATGATGTTTATTTTACATTTAAATTATTGAATGTGTTTTTAAGTGGCATAGTAGAGTCAAAGTTGTCATCGTAAAAGTGAACCTATATCCTTTGTTGGGAATTAACCTTCGCAACAAATGAACTAGGGAATCGGGGCTTGAACAAAGTCTTAAAAATAGAGGCACTCATGCTTGATGGTGTTTAGGAAGTAAAGAAACTTGAACTTAGTTTAGGAAAGAAGTGCAAAGATAGTACAATTTAATTCCATGGCAAAGATCCATGTTAGCAAGACAAACCGTCCATGGGCCTCTCGATTATGGATCATCACACCCTTTGCTACTTCAATATCAATATGAGGGTTTTATGGAAAATAAACATATATTTAATGGTAATCCTAAAGAAGATCAAACCACTTTAATGTGCCCTATACCTCCTCATTTAGGTAAAAAGCGAAAATGCATTTGTACTTGTTTTCCACCTTAATTGGGATCGCAACCCAAGTTCAATGTCAAGATTCTCTACCCTTATTTCCCACCAAATGAACCTCCAACTATTTTGTAGTTAATGGACATTGATTTGGAACTTTATCTCCGACATTATTCAAAATCATCGTTGACAAATAGTTAAAGCAAACAAGGTTGAGTTCTCATGGATTGTTTAAGATGAGAAATTTACTTATTATGATAAGTCATAAAAAAATAGTTGAAGAAATAATATATGTAGTTGTATGATGATTTAACCACAAGGGCTATTTCTTGATATGGGGGGTTGGTTAACACGTGTATTGAATAATGTCAAGTCAACTTAGTCGATGCAACAATAACAGACTTGCACTTGGTGCAATAGAGAGGAGATAACTGCACCAACTTAAAAAAAGGGGGAGGGTGAAACACTTGTTGAGACTCAAAAAGAAGATTCAGAACCCACACCTAGTGCATTAAGAACCTAGTTTCATTCAACACATGGTCGCATTAAGCGCCCAGACTAGGGTGGGGCCCACAATGATATTTTTGGGTGCATGTATATTTTTCCCTTAATTTAGATGGACATTAAACTGTAATCTATTCTCAATGTGGGCTTGAATGAGTTAACTGAAAGTGATAAATTAATTTAGCTAGTGGATTTCGAGTTAGAGGTTGGTTGGTGGGACATGCAGAGTAATTCTAGTTGTAACTGAGTTTGAAGTGCAGTGGTGCATGAGTTGGTGCAAGTTGTAAATAGTTTAACTTAGTTAAGTGAGTTAAACTTAGTTGTGCTAGTTGTAACTGAAGATACACTATTGAGAGATTTAGTGAATTAAATATTAATTAATTCACAATCAGTGATCTCACATGCAACTAAGGATTTACTATTATTAGCTGCATGCATGTCAGATCCAGTGGAGACCCAATTGAGTTCTAGGTGAAAGGGAGGTTGACTATCAGTTGTAGGATTATCTTCTTGCACACATGCAGGCAAACACCCATTGGAGTGCCCATGATACTTGTTAGCCACCCATATTTTTCAATTATAGCAGTTGGTGGCTAAAGTATTCTTTGCAGCCTTCAAGAAACAAATTCAGGCCTAAAAATTGTTGGTACTTGAAGTCTGTCGGCAAGGTTATAAACTACTGATTGGTTCTACATACTCTCCATCCCCTCTGCCTCTGATATACCATGAAAGTCCTAATCAAAATGTTGCTGCATCCTCCTCCTTTTTCTCTCCCTTTCTTCCACCTTTCCTCCGTTTCTTCAAGTCTCCTTTCATCCATAAAATAACCCATCAAACCCTCTTATTCCCCTTATTCCTCCATTAATCTCATTCCCCAAGGTCAAAGACCCATTTTTTGACCTATCGGAACCTTTCTTCTCTTGCAAAAATCATTCAAAAACCATAGAAAAACATGCGTTTCTATGCGTTAAGCTTTAGCCCCTCAGGCTAAGCCCCTTTTTGTTTCTCCTTCCATATGTCCCCACGCCGGAACCGCGTGCTAAACCCGCCAGGCGCTTAACCTCGGAAATAATTTATTGCCCGAAAAACATTGAAAACCTTTGTAAAATGCAAAGACGGGTTTGTTTTATTTTTCCACCAAAGAAAATAATATTAAAACTCCGCCGTTGATCTGTCCCACGGATCAACGGTGCGGAGTGTCCCGTCATCTGGTGGACCCCTCCCCCCTTTCCGCCGCGCTGTTTTCCTTTCCCACCGGTTTGTGCCCGCACCACCTTTTGTCCGGAAGTGGTTTTGTGCCGTCGGCCAGCGATTCCACGCGCCGGCCGACACGTGTTCTCCACCCCACCCCGAAAACCACCGTGCCGTGTCCATCTCCCGCGCGTTAAACATGGTCCCATGGCCCCGCAGCGGGATTCACCCCTGCCGTCGGATCTGGGCCCTCCCATCCGACGGTTCCCGATCATCTTTCCCGCTCGTCCTTTAACCGATTCGCTCGCCCGTTAATTTTGCCCCGGCGCGTTTAAAATCCAATCCCCGCCGTCGATCTCTGTAGATCGACGGTCTGCATCTCCTCTCCCGATTCCATTATACGGTCCACTTTCCTCTTCGTTGACCGTTTGATTTGCTCCCAACCGTTGATCACAATACGATCAACGGTCCCGATCTCTCCGTCCGCCCGCACGCCCTCCGATGCAGTCTATCCATATAAACGCAGGATTTCCTCATTTTTCTTGTTTTTTGCAGGTTTTCAAAGGTTTTTTCTTCGTATTCTACGAAATCTGAAGGATGAGAGTGACGACTCCAATCCTCTCGATTTGTCCAAGGAATTGATCATACGGAGAAGAACAGAGATATTTACAAAGCTTCATGAGCTTTGGTTGCCGCATGTCCCTGCAAAGCTTGAAGAAGGCCGCCAATATCAGAGCAGAGAAAGAGTAGCAGATTAAAGGTAGAATGAACCAGAGCAGTGGTTTTTTGAGAAGATTGGCGGGGATTACGGCTAAGACGGTTATCAAAAGCCTAATCCCCGGCTCAGAACACGGATTAAAGCAAAACCTAAAAGTGTTCGGCATACAGAACGCCTCCACCGCCATACTTCGAGGCGAATTGATTCCTCAACCACCACAGTGCCACCTATTGCCTCAGAAAGCTCAATCAGAGGATGAATTTATTGAACATGATCAGATATTATGCCTCGAACAACCAAAGAAGTTATTACTGCACCGGATTTCAACGACAGAATGTCTGCAGAGTAACCCTAACAGTACGCAGAGCCTCAAAGGTCAATATAAGCTCTCTTCGAGCTTACTTCTTAAGTATAAACACATTAATGCAATGTAACACCTGTAGAATTTCTTCATCGAACCTCACGGGGTCAGGAAGACATTAATTCTGCATTGATTGTGTTTGAGATCTTTTTATCAGATCTCACCTCCTCATCCTTCTATA
The DNA here is from genome assembly GCA_034641835.2 of Pinus albicaulis. Taxonomy (NCBI): domain Eukaryota; kingdom Viridiplantae; phylum Streptophyta; class Pinopsida; order Pinales; family Pinaceae; genus Pinus; species Pinus albicaulis. Next base: position 718,274,002 of record CM076576.1, on the reverse strand, counting down.
AATACTCCAGAATAAGATGAGTGAGGGGTTGGATTAGTTGGTTGTCAATGTAATTGCTGAAGTGTTGTAGCTATTTCTGAGTGGAAAACTCTTGAATGTAAATAGTGGTTTCATAGGCTCTTGGAGCTCTGCTTGTAACAGATAGGTTAGATTGTGAAAAGAGATGGATTAAAACATTGGATTTGAAGATTGTAACCGGTTTGAAGCAATCAATACAAGCTGATTTATGGGATCCTGGTCTATGTTGATGGTGATGTTATTCTCACTGTAACTTGTCATTTTATTTATGTTTTCAATTTGTTTCATTTTCCACTATAAAGAACAGTTTAAACAGTGTTAGAGTTTGTTGTACACCAGTGACCTTCTCTGGCTGAAAAATCTTTATCCCAATGTTTTCCTCTTATTGTGTTATTTAGAAATGATTTAATTCAGTCCAAGCACAGAGATGCTGGCGTTCCCTCATCTTTCGTCACTGCTGAATGTTGTTTTTAAATGTTACTTTCATATATGTTGTGTAAGGAATGAATTGAGGAAATCAAAGGTTAGCCCTGAGTCCCTTTCTTGTTTGCTCAACTTTTTGTCTGTTTCCCTTAGGATGTGTCAAAAGCTGACTAGTTTCAAAGCACTTATCAGATCTTGGGCCATTCTGTGTGATCTTGGTGATTGTCTTGGAAGTAACCAAGTAAAGAAGGACTAAGATGAGGAGAAAGGTGAGCCCTGCCCGCTAGTTCCTGCTCCAAAAGTTGCCTTTAAGTTTCCCTTTGTTTTAATCTGTTTTCTATTAGAAGTGTATCAAAGGCTGGCTAGTTTCAAAGTACTTACCAGATCCTAGTTTGCTTCTATGTTTTTCTTAAGTGCCTGGTCAAAGGCTGGCTAGTTTCAAAGTACTTACTAGATCCTGGGCCGCTCTTCGTTCTGCATCTGTTGAATTCCCTTTCTTTTGTATCACCCCATTCCATAAATCAAACTTCGAAGAGATCCTTAGGCCTAGATGACTTGCCCCATAGATTACTCTTGAACCTAGATGCTTCAATTAAATTCTCTTATGACTCCATAGCCCAATGGATTGGAACTTGCTATCATATTTCTTTAGAATCAAAGTTTATTTTGTTCACTTGCAACTTCTCACCTTTGAACCTATTTGCATATAGATCTTTCTGTCTCAGACAGCAGCTATGTTCAACCATCCAAGAAAACCAAACAAAATCCTTGGCCTTCATAACTAGCCTAATATCATCATCCTAAACTTCAAAGACAATATCCATCTTTGTATATATTGGAGAGATCCCTCCTGGATTCAGGAGGGCTAGATCCTAGAATCCCAAAGTTGGTTGAAATGATGTTAACTCTGTGATCGGACTTTGCCAATCTTGCTTGTTACAGAGACCTAACATTTCTGGCGACTCCGCTGGGGACTCTTACCTCAGAATCCTCATATAAACATTTTGAGAGAAAAGAGCAGCCTTTCCAAGCACTACCAAAGAATGGTAATCATGATAAAACTCGTTTGAATCAGTGACAAACTAGGTCAATCCTAGGGTTCTTTTAAGTCTTTATCTAACCTTGGAAAATCAGCTAGCTTAGCCATAAGGATAGACTGTCTTTGTTTCATAACCGTAGCTAAGTTTTGAGGCAAAGTTAGGACATTCTTTTAAACCACAAATATAGACAATTCAGAAAATACCAAAAACATTTCAGATTGGTAGTAAAACACTAATTCTGATATCTTGTCTACGACTTTGATGTGTTTTACCCTATACTCTTAGACAAAGTCTGGAAAGGGCCAGGTAGCCTCTGGATCTCATCCTCTTTTGGGGGTGACATATCTGGTGAATGCCCTCCCAGTCAATCTCTGGTTAGAGTTTGTTGTGTTTCGAGATTTCTCTGAAAAGGAATGTTTCACAAACACTTTGGTGGACAGTGCATTCCTTTGAAAACACTCTGAACCTTCCACCTGGCGACTCCACCATCCTGAACGGACCTTAAGACTCCACTGGAAAGAACCCTTATCATTATAAAATCATTCAAATTCAGTTAAAGGATTCGAATTGAGAAAACAGATTAGTTAACCGTCTAAAGATTGTCATATCTGGTTGAACTTTTCTTGTTTAGATTGGGTCTAATCACATAAACATTGTGGCTCCTAAAAAGATTCACACTAGAGCCCATCCTGACCCAGATCCTCCTGAAATAGTTGACAACCCAGAAAGAATTCTTAGGAAGTCTCCTAGGATACAATCCTCAACTATCTTCAGATCCCTCATAAGAGCCAATTCAGTCCCTGAAAACCTTTTAGCTCTTCATGAGTCACAAATTGACTTATTAAACCCATTCAGAACTAGGTCATTTGGTGATTTAGATCAGTTAGATTCTGAGCCTACCCTTCCATCTCCCGAAACCAGTGGGACTCTTGGGAATAGAGAATCGACACCTCCTGATTTACATTTCATACATAATCTAGGTGCCTCTCACCCCAGGTCAACTCGGAGATCTACTGCTGTTCCATCCACTTCTGTTCATCCTTCATCCACTGTTCAAACCACTCCACTTCAACCCACACCTCCACTTGTAAACCCACCACATATCATGGCAGCATGGTATGCTCCCTTAGTCCTTCCTGTACCATTAGTCAATCTTCCACAGGACTATCAGTCCAAAATTCCATTATATGATGCTAATAATACCATAACTGCATCTCAACATGTGGACAAGATGAATGACTACTTTGACAGAAACGAGATTGATAATGAATCTGTCAAAATCAGATTGTTTGCTCAAAGTTTGGGGGGTGATGTGAGAAAATGGTTTAAAGGTTTAACCCCCCATAGTATTAACGACCTTCAAGCCTTCCATCAAACATTTTTAAACAAATGGGAAGTAAGGAAAAACCCTCTCCAAGTCCTTGCCGACTATAACAATCTCCATAGGAACCCTGGGGAAAGTGTACAAGCTTATTGTACCAGGTTCAACAGTGTGTATAATGCACTTTCCCCTGAACTGAAACCTCCTCAGGGATCAGCCTTAAACAAATTTCCTGAAGGGTTTGATCCAGACATGACATATTCACTTAGAGAAAGAGTCTTTGCAACCCTTGAAGACATGCAAAGAGGCGCTCTTTCTGTGGAGGTAAACCTCATGGAGAAGAGAGCAAGGATGAAAGCTGAAAAGAGAGTAAAGTTTAGAGAGGAATCCACCCCTTCTACTTCGAGTTCGAAAATGGAAAGAATGATGGAAGAAATGATGAAGAAAATGAGCATTCTAGAGAGAGCGCAAGCAAGTTTAAATCAAACCGCTCCCCAAAACAGAAACCAAAACCAGAATCAGAATCTTAGAAGAAATCAGCCTCCAAACAGACCCAGGAAAGATGATCAGCAGATCATCCCTCCCTTTCATCAGAACTTTTTAAGTGAGGTTGAGGAAACAAATGAAACAACAGAGGATAACGACATAAACTTATTTGGGGTAGATGATGATGACTTTGAGGTTCATTATGAAAATAAACAAGGTCTTTATACACCTTATGATGACAGAAGAGATGATAATCAGAATGACTATCAAAACATGGAGAATGCTGTCATAGAACCTTTAAGGGAATATGAACTCAGAAGTAGATCTAATCAGCAAACCCCCAACAATAAAACCTCTGACAAACCTTCTCAGAACAGCACTGCAACCAAGTCTAAAACAATCAAACAAAAGGACAAAACGGTGGCTGTCGATTCTGGTAGTGGTAAAGAGAAGGACACTCAAAATACTGAAAAACAGAGTGAAAACATTAGTAGTACTAGCACCTCAGTTAGTGCTCCTGCAAAGAAAACTATTTCAACTATAGATAAACCAAATCAGCAAGCTGTTATTGCTGATAAAGTGGCAGCAAACAGGGCTGAAGTCAATACTCTAAAAAGTCAGAACCTTTTCAGTCTGGAACAGGAAATCTCAAAGATCAAAATCTCTGTTCCTTTGACTGAGTTGGCTGCCCAACATGCATATAGGTCCAAAATTTTGAAGGCTTTAAACTTGGAGGATAGCGAAGATACTCTCAATCTTAGTGATGACCAACCAAAGCTTATTTTCAGTCCAAAGATTGAAGGAAAGTTCCAAGAGGGCCCTGTCCCTCCCTTTTATGTAAGCTTAAACATCCATGACAAAATTCTCCATAATGCTATGCATGACTCAGGCGCTTCCCATAACTTAATGCCAAAAGCTGTAATGGAAAGCCTGGGTCTTGAAATTACCAGACCTTACAAAGACCTGTACTCCTTTGACTCAAGTAGGGTTAAGTGTCTAGGATTGATTAAAGATCTCTGTGTTAATCTGGCCCAAATTCCAGCCAAATGTTTAGTCATGGATGTCGTTGTGGCTGATGTTCCCCCAAAGTATGGAATGCTTTTGTCAAGATCTTGGGGGGCTAAGTTACAGGGGACTATGCAAATGGACATGGCCTATGCAACCATCCCTGTCTTCAATCAAACTAGGAGGCTTTATAGGGAATCTCACATGCAATACACAATAACAAGCCAGGAGCGGCCTCAAAACTCCCCACTCTATGCTATAAACACGAGCCTTGATTCCTTTATCATGTTCAACAATGAAACACTCACCGAACAAATTGTTTCAAAAGAATCCATGGCTGGAATAAAAGAGGAAGAGAACGATGCCGAATTTCCAGAACAGTCTACTGTGTCTGAAGATCCTAGTAAATCAAACACGGATCTTGAACTGCAAGTCAGCAACTCATTGAACTTAAAACTTGAAAGTCGAAAAAACAGTCCTCAACTCGATGAAAAACTTGAGGAATCAAATATTACAATGTCCATTCACCAAACGAAAAATCAACCTCTCTGGACTATGTATTTTGATGGGTCATGCACCAAAACAAATGCAGGTGCAGGTGTCTGGATCACTAACACTGAAAATAATCATACAGAATGTATCTCATGCAAATTAAACTTTCAGTGTTCTAACAACATAGCAGAATATGAATCCCTTCTCTTAGGCTTGCATCTTTTGAAAAAATTAGGTGCCAAGAGAATAGATGTATATGGGGATTCTGAATTAATCATTAGGCAAGTCAATGGGGAGTACAATGCAAATCACCCCAGACTTAGGGCCTATAGGAATGATGTCATTGATCTTTTAAAAACCTTTGAGGAGTACACCTTATCTTTTGTCCCAAGGAAGAAAAACATTGCAGCCCACAATTTAGCCTTTGCTGCTAGAACCTGCCCAATGCTGTATGATGACACCTCTCAGATAAAATTCAGACCAGCTATCCCAGATAACAAGAAGTATTGGCAGGTATTTGATGGAGATAAACAAATAGAAGACTTCATGCAATTCAGAAATGAGTTCGAACTCCATAGTTCAGATTCAGACTATGAGACAGACTGCAGTGAAGAAATTTTTCTTGGTGAAGAAGAGCCATCTCCACAGCTGGTAGATATAAACCTTCAGACTATCACATCCACACACCAAATAGAATTAAGTCCTAAACCCGAAACAAAAGAAATTGAAACTCTGCATTCGAATAACGATAGTCTGCCCAAGGGTTTGGCCCCTCTAGAAGAACTGTTTGATTTTGATGATGTGGCCAACAAACCAAAACTGGAACCTGTGGAAACTGAAGTGGAAGAATGTAATATAGGCAGTGAAGAAAAACCGAGATTGATTAAACTGTCTAAAACTTTACCAGCTCACATTAAACCCAAATATTTGGAGCTGTTTAAAGAGTTTTCTGATGTTTTTGCATGGAGTTACGAAGATCTTAAGTCCTATGACACCGAAATAATACAGCACAAAATCCCTCTTAAAGAAAACCAAAAACCATTCAAACAAAAACTGCGCAGAATCAACCCTGTCCAGTTGCCATTGGTTAAGAAGGAAATTATGAAAATGCATGATGCTGGTATTATTGTCCCTATTATATATTCTGAGTGGGTATCTAATCTGGTGTCAGTTAGGAAAAAGACTGGAGAAATCAGGCTTTGTATAGACTTCAGGAATTTAAACAAAGCTTCATTAAAGGATAACTACCCTTTGCCCAAGATGGATCATATTTTGCAAAGGGTGGTAGGGTCTAAAAGAATTTCTTTGCTGGATGGCTATTCGGGGTATAACCAAGTCCTAGTCCACCCTGATGATCAGTTAAAGACAACCTTTACTACACCGTGGGGCACTTTCATGTATGTGAAAATGCCTTTCGGTTTAATGAATGCTGGAGCAACCTTTCAGAGAGCCATGGACATAGCATTCTCGGAATAATTAGGCTTCTTCATCATTATCTATCTTGATGATGTAACTGTGTTTTCAAAAACAGATGAAGAACACTTAGAACATTTAAGAAAAGTTTTCGAGAAGTGCAGAAAGTTTGGGATATCTTTGAACCCCAAGAAAACATTATTTGGTCTCCAAGAAGGTAAGCTTCTTGGGCATATCATTTCGGAGCAGGGCATAAAGATAGATCCCATGAGGATTGAGGCCATATTGCAAATCTCTCATCCTCGGAATATCAAAGAGTTGCAGTCTTTCATCGGAAAGATCAACTTTTTAAGAAGGTTCATCCCCAACCTGGCCGAGCTCCTTAGGAATATCACAAACATGTTAAAAAAGGAGCAAGGGGTAAGATGGACCGCAGAAGCAAAGACATCTTTTGAACTGGTTAAACAAGCGTTAACCAAAACACCAGTTCTCATAAGTCCGGATTTCTCAAAAGATTTTTATATCTTCTCATTTGCATAAGAACATACTATAGCTGCTGTCCTTTTACAGAAAAATCCACAAGGACAAGAGCAGCCCATTGCATTCTTTAGCAAGGCATTGAGGGATGCCCCTTTGAAGTATAACATTATGGAAAAACAAGCTTTTGCTTTGGTGAAAGCTTTAAAAGACTTCAGGCTATACATCCTTCACTCACATATCATTGCCTTTGTCCCAAATTCAGTGGTAAAAGACATTTTAACCCAGGATCCAGATGGTAAGAGAGGTAAGTGGATTGCTGTTATTCTTGAATATGATTTAGAGATCAAACCCACTAAGCTTATCAAAGGTCAGGGTCTAGCTAGGTTAATGGCTGAATCAAATTGTGAAGTCCTTGATATTAATATGATTAATGCTTTGGATGACCAAGAAGAATTCTCAACCCCCATTGTTGAAGATTATTTTGCGAATTCTCCCTGGTATATTGATATTGTTTATGTTTTGCTTAATTTAAACACACCTCCTGGTTTATCCAAAACAAAGGCAAGATTCCTAAAGTTAAAAGCTGTAAACTATTGCATTATTGATAAATGTCTTTATTGGAAAAATGCTAGTGGTATATTTCTTAAATGTTTGCCTGAGTTTGATGCAGAAAAGATTAAACAGGAATTCCATGAAGGAGAGTGTGGGGGCCATTTGTACTGGAAGTCAACAGCCAAAAAAATTTTGAGGGCTGGTTTCTATTGTCCCACTCTTTTTCCTGATGTACATAAACTGACAACCACTTGCCATAAATGCCAACTGTTTGAGGGCAAGAGAAAATTACTACCCCTTCCTCTGCATCCAATCACTGTCGAAGCCCCTTTCCAACAGTGGGGACTTGACTTCATAGGAGAAATCCATCCATCATCTTCTGCTCAACATAGGTGGATCCTTACTGCCACAAACTATTTCACTAAGTGGATAGAAGCCGTTCCTTGTAGACATGCCAATGATTCAGTTATCATAAAATTCATAGAAACCAATATCCTTTCCAGATTTGGCTGTCCTACCAAGATCATTACAGATAATGCTACAGCATTTGGGTCAAAGAAAATGGTTGAATTCTGTCATAAGTATCAGATAATGTTGGGACACTCCACAGCCTATTACCCTCAAGGTAATGGACTTGCAGAATCGTCCAACAAAAGCTTAGTGAACATAATAAAGAAACTGTTGGAGGACAACAAGAAGTCTTGGCACATAAAGCTGGTCCATGCACTATGGGCTGACAGGTTAACATTGAAGAAATCCATTGGTATGTCACCTTTCCAGCTTGTATATGGTACAGATGCAATTTTTCCTAACAGCCTTGGTGTACCAGTTATGAAGTTAATTCAAGAGTTGCAGACTGAAGAGAATGACATAATCAGAAGGATAAATCATACCATTCATCTTCAGCAGACCAGAGAGGAAGTGTACCACAAAGCATTACAGAAGCAGGACAATATCAAGAAGATATTTGACAGAAGAGCAAAGGCCAGTGACTTCAAAATTGGGGACAAAGTTTTAAAGTGGGACTCCAAAAGAGAAGACAAGGGGAAGCATGGTAAATTTGACAATCTATGGCTTGGCCCTTACTTCATCCATTCAGTTGCTGGGAACAATGCATTCTTCTTACAAGAACTGAATGGAACAGAATTGTTTGGGGGTCCTGTCAATGGCAGGATGCTTAAGCATTATCTTTCTTAAATTGTTTCATGTGTAAAGCCTTTTTACCTTTTCCATTGTAAATACTTCATCCATCATTGCCTTTAAAGTTATGAAAAATCAAAAAATACAAAAACACAGAGAAAAAGAAAAGAGGGCAGGAATGAAAAACAAGAAAGGCAAGGCCCCATGCCAAAAAGAGAAATGAATCTGAAAGTGTGAAAGCCTAAATGCCACTCCTTGAATCACACTTCTAATCGTTCAAACTATTTAATCTTGACTGATTAGCTTTAAATTTTCTGCTGATAGGGTAGCAAATTTGATTTGCCAAACTGTTTAATCTTGGCTTATCAGTGGATAGAGTAGGGTAGAAATTAAGGTTCAAACAAACTCAAAATATGAACCAAAGTTTCCAAAGAGATGACTCAAAGCTGCTCTAATTTCAAAGTCAAAGAGAAAGGACCTGGTTCTAATTCGCTCAAAAATTGAACCAGAAGAGAAGCAAAGATAGCTCACCAAAAAGAAAAAGCAAGAACAGAGCTTTGAAAATAAGAAAAGGCCACAATGAGAAAATTTTCAGATCTTAAGCCTTCTGTTTTGATTTTAAATTTTCTGCAAATAATAGTCTATGTGCAGCTTGTCTTTATGCCATAGATCATAGCAAGTCAAACAGTTCAATCTTGGCTTGGCTATTTTTAAATTTCTGTTGTAGAATTTAGAGAATGAAGGTTTGTTGGACTGTTTAATCCCAACAAACAGTAGAATAGGTAGAGGAATATCTGAACTCAACTGTTTAATCTACGTTCAGGGAGAAATAAGGAGTAGAAGTAGATTAGATTTACTGTTTTTAAAAGAATAAAATGTTGTGTAAAGAGTTTGCCAATCCAAGTGCACTCTGATGAAGAAAAAATGCTAGATCAGTAGGATTGGGGTAGGTAGAAGTTGTATTGATGAAATTAATCTCTCTTTCATGACTGACATTATTTTGTCCAGAAGAAAAGCAAGAGCGAGTGATGGGTCAGACACCAGTCAACCTCCCAGAGAAATCAAGTCTGAATTCTTGATGCCTTCAAGAAGGCACCATCCCCAAGTGGAGCCACTGTTAGCCACCCATATTTTTCAATTATAGCAGTTGGTGGCTAAAGTATTCTTTGCAGCCTTCAAGAAACAAATTCAGGCCTAAAATTTGTTGGTACTTGAAGTCTGTTGGCAAGGTTATAAACTACTGATTGGTTCTACATACTCTCCATCCCCTCTGCCTCTGATATACCATGAAAGTCCTAATCAAAATGTTGCTGCATCCTCCTCCTTTTTCTCTCCCTTTCTTCCACCTTTCCTCCGTTTCTTCAAGTCTCCTTTCATCCATAAAATAACCCATCAAACCCTCTTATTCCCCTTATTCCTCCATTAATCTCATTCCCCAAGGTCAAAGACCCATTTTTTGACCTATCGGAACCTTTCTTCTCTTGCAAAAAATCATTCAAAAACCATAGAAAAACATGCGTTTCTATGCGTTAAGCTTTAGCCCCTCAGGCTAAGCCCCTTTCTGTTTCTCCTTCCATATGTCCCCACGCCGGAACCGCGTGCTAAACCCGCCAGGCGCTTAACCTCGGAAATAATTTATTGCCCGAAAAACATTGAAAACCTTTGTAAAATGAAAAGACGGGTTTGTTTTATTTTTCCACCAAAGAAAATAATATTAAAACTCCGCCGTTGATCTGTCCCACGGATCAACGGTGCGGAGTGTCCCGTCATCTGGTGGACCCCTCCCCCCTTTCCGCCGCGCTGTTTTCCTTTCCCACCGGTTTGTGCCCGCACCACCTTTCGTCCGGAAGTGGTTTTGTGCCGTCGGCCAGCGATTCCACGCGCCGGCCGACACATGTTCTCCACCCCACCCCGAAAACCACCGTGCCGTGTCCATCTCCCGCGCGTTAAACATGGTCCCATGGCCCCGCAGCGGGATTCACCCCTGCCGTCGGATCTGGGCCCTCCCATCCGACGGTCCCCAATCATCTTTCCCGCTCGTCCTTTAACCGATTCGCTCGCCCGTTAATTTTGCCCCGGCGCGTTTAAAATCCAATCCCCGCCGTCGATCTCTGTAGATCGACGGTCTGCATCTCCTCTCCCGATTCCATTATACGGTCCACTTTCCTCTTCGTTGACCGTTTGATTTGCTCCCAACCGTTGATCGCAATACGATCAACGGTCCCGATCTCTTCATCCGCCCGCACGCGCTCCGATGCAGTCTATCCATATAAACGCAGGATTTCCTCATTTTTCTTGTTTTTTGCAGGTTTTCAAAGGTTTTTTCTTCGTATTCTACGAAATCTGAAGGATGAGAGTGACGACTCCAATCCTCCCGATTTGTCCAAGGAATTGATCATAAGGAGAAGAACAGAGATATTTACAAAGCTTCATGAGCTTTGGTTGCCGCATGTCCCTGCAAAGCTTGAAGAAGGCCGCCAATATCAGAGAAGAGAAAGAGTAGCAGATTAAAGGTAGAATGAACCAGAGCAGTGGTTTTGTGAGAAGATTGGCGGGGATTACGGCTAAGACGGTTATCAAAAGCCTAATCCCCGGCTCAGAACATGGATTAAAGCAAAACCTAAAAGTGTTCGGCATACAGATCGCCTCCACCGCCATACTTCGAGGCGAATTGATTCCTCAACCACCACAGTGCCACCTATTGCCTCAGAAAGCTCAATCAGAGGATGAATTTATTAAACAGGATCAGATATTATGCCTCGAACAACCAAAGAAGTTATTCTTGCTTTTTGATTTCAACGACGGAGAATGTCTGCAAATCGAACCATAACGATGCCTTGAGCCTCAAGGCTTATGGCTTTCTCTTCGAGCTTACTTCTTAAGTATAAACACATTAATGCTATGTAAACACCTGTAGAATTTCTTCATCGAACCTCACGGGGTCAGGAAGACATTAATTCTGCATTGATTGTGTTTGAGATCTTTTAATCAGATCTCACCTCCTCATCCTTCTATAAATACTTCGATAGAAGATGAGCGAGGGGTTGGATTAGTTGGTTGTCAACGTAATTCCTGAAGCGCTGTAGCTATTTCTGAGTGGAAAACTCTTGACTGTAAATAGTGGTTTCATGGGCTCTTGGAGCTCTGCTTGTAACAGATAGGTTAGATTGTGAAAAGAGATGGATTAAAACATTGGACTTGAAGATTGTAACCGGTTTGAAGCAATCAATACAAGCTGATTTATGGGATCCTGGTCTATGCTGATGGTGATGTTATTCTCACTGTAACTTGTCATTTTATTTCAGTTTCCAATTTGTTTCATTTTCCACTATAAAGAACAGTTTAAACGGTGTTAGAATTTGCTGTATACCAGTGATCTTCTCTGGCTGAAAAATATTTATCCCAATGTTTTCTTCTTATTGTGTTATTTAGAAATGATTTAATTCGGTCTAAGCACAGAGATGCTGGCGTTCCCTCATCTTTTCGTCACTGCCGAATGTTGTTTTTAAATGTTACTTTCATATATGTTGTGTAAGGAATGAATTGAGGAAATCAAAGGTTAGCCCTGAGTCCCTTTCTTGTTTGCTCAGCTATTTGTCTGTTTCCCTTAGAATGTGTCAGAAGCTGACTAGTTTCAAAGCACTTATCAGATCTTGGGCCATTCTGTGTTATCTTGGTGATTGTCTTGGAAAGTAACTAAGTAAAGGAGAACTAAGATGAGGAGAAAGGTGAGCCCTGCCCACTAGTTTCTGCTCCAAAGGTTGCCTTCAAGTTTCCCTTTGTTTTAATCTGTTTTCTATTAGAAGTGTATCAAAGGCTGGCTAGTTTCAAAGTACTTACCAGATCCTAGTTTGCTTCTATGTTTTCCTAAGTGCCTGGTCAAAGGCTGGCTAGTTTCAAAGTACTTACCAGATCCTGGGCTGCTCTTTGTTCTGCATCTGTTAATTCCCTTTCTTATTGTGTCACCCCATTCCATAAATCAAACTTCAAAGAGATCCTTAGGCCTAGATGACTTGCCCCATAGATTACTCTTGAACCTGGATGTTTCAATTAAATTCCCTTATGACTCCATAGCCCAATGGATTGAAAACTTGCCATCATCTTTCTTTAGAATCAAAGCTTATTTAGTTTACTTGCAACTTCTCACCTTTGAACCTATTTGCATATAGATCTTTCCGTCTCAGACAGCAACTATGTTCAACCATCCAAGAAAACCAAACAAAACCCTTGGCCTTCATAACTAGCCTAATATCATCATCCTAAACCTCAAAGACAATATCCATCTTTGTACATATTGGAGAGATCCCTCTCCGGATTCAGGAGGGCTAGATCCTAGAATCCCAAAGTTGGTTGAAATGATGTTAACTCTGTGATCGGACTTTGCCAATCTTGCTTGTTACAGAGACCTAACAATACTTGCGCAGTCAAGGCAGGCAATAATTCCTATCTTTTAGGGATATTTACCACCAAGGATTGCGTAAGCAAGGCAAGCTATCTGGAGGCTGAGAATTGGCTATGTGTTGGTTAGTTTTGCATATGACAATGTGAGACAATTAGCTGATGTACTGAGGGCTCTTTTGAGAATATTTTTGTATGTAATTGTTTCATGATCCATGCTTTATAAAAAATAGAAGATAGTGGGGTTTTTAGCTGTAAGCTTTCCCTGGGAAATTATCTCTGTTGTGTGTGATTGATCTTTCTTCATGTTCATGTGATTAGCGATTGTGTTTTTAATTCCGAAAAATATTTGTAGAAGAAATTCAATATTTAACTTTAGTACATTGTTAGATAAGGTGAATCCAAGATATACATGCTTCTTGTATAATTTCTACCACACTAAGACTTCCCAAGAGGTCACCCATCCCAGTACTACTCCATCCCAAGCACGCTTGACTGCAAAGTTCTGATGGGATCTTGTGCATTAACACTGGTATGAACGCACCCACAAGGATCACGCCCTCTTCAACGGACATCGCACAAAAATGGGTGAGGGTGTAACATTAGGACTTCCCGGGAGGTCACCCATCCCAGTACTACTCTAGCCAAAGCGTGCTTAACTTCGAAGTTTTGATGGGATTTGGTGCATTAACGCTAGTATGATCACACTCGCAAGGATCACACCTCCTCCCCCTCTTCAACTGATGCCACACAAAAGGGGGGGGAGGGTGAAACACTAGGACTTTCCGGGAGGTCACCCATCCTGGTAATATTCTAGCCCATGCACACTTAACTGCGAAGTTCTGATGGGATTCGGTGCATTAACATTGGTATGATCACACCTGCAAGGATATCCCCCTCTTTAAGGGAGACCGCTGAGTCACGGGGAGGGCATGGGGCCCATCCATAGACCTCGATCTGAAGCAACTTGACACGATGTTTACTCCCCTCCCCTTGAGCAATGCCTCAGCCTCTTCTCCGATGTGGCAACGCCCCAAACCAAACGAAGAAAAACAAGAAGTAAGGAAAAGGCATAAGTTCCACTGCCATCGGCGGTGCTACGTAGAGCTTGCCCATGGATTTCCAGCATTTTTCTTCATTCAATACACCCACTCGGTACTTCTGCCCTTGGGCGAGTCCATCGCTACTCTGTCCCCTCCGCCACCTGTGACCATCGCCCACCCGACAAGGCCCCGTGACAACCAAGAGAGTCGACGTGACGTACGTATTTATCATTCATGCAGCTTCGTGTGGACTACCTCATCACGTAGCTGCACGAAAAAGGGGGAGGGTGCAACACTAGGAATTCCTTGGAGGTCACCCATCCTAGTTCTACTCCAGCCCAAGCGTGCTTGACTGCAGAGTTCTAATGGGGTCCTGTGCATTAACACTAGTATGATTGCACCCACAAGGATCATGCCCTCTTTAACAGGTGCCGCATAAAAATGGGGGAGGGTGCAACACTAGGACTTCCCGGGAGGTCACCCATCCCAGTACTACTCTAGCCCAAGCATGCTTAATTGCGGAGTTCTGATGGGATCCAGTGCATTAACGTTGGTATGATCACACTCGCAAGGATCTCCCCCTCTTTAAGGGAGACCGTCGAGCCACTGGGAGGGCGCGGGACCCATCCATAGTCATCGATATGAAGCGGCTCGACAAGATGTTTTCTCCCCTTCCCCCTAAGGAACACCTTGACCTATTCCCCGATGTGGTAACGCCGCGAACCAGATGAAGCATAATAAGAAGTAAGGAAAAGGTGTAAGTTCTGCGGCCACCAACGGCGCTGCATAGAGCTCGCCCATGGCTTTCCGGTACTATTCCGCATTCAATACACCCACTCGGTACTTCTTCCCTTGGGCGAGTCCATCGCTACTATGTCCTCTCCGCCACCTGTGGCCATTTTCCACTCGACAAGGCCCCACAAAAACCAAGAGAGTCGATGCAACATACTCATTGATCATTCATGTAGCTGCGCGTGGACTATCTCACCGCGGAGTCGCGTGAAAAAGCAGGAGGGTGCAACACTAGGACTTCCCGATATGTCACCCATCCCAGTACTACTCCATCCTAAGCACGCTTGACTGTGGAGTTCTGATGGGATCCTGTGCATTAACGTTGGTATCATCTCACCCACAAGGATCACGCCCTCTTCAATGGGCGCTATACAAAAATGTGGGAGGGAAACAGTAGGACATCCCGGGAGGTCACCCATCCCAGTACTACTCTAGCCCAAGTGCGCTTAACTGTGAAGTTATGATGGGATTCGGTGCATTAAAGCTGGTATGATCGAACCTGCAAGGATCTCCTCTTCTTCAAGGGAGACCTCCGAGCCACGGGGAGGGCATGGGGCCCATCTATAGCCCTTGATCCGAAGCTCCTCGACACGATTTTTGCTCCCCTTCTCCTTACGCAGCACCTCGGCCTCTTCCTCGATTTGGTAGCGCCCCAAACCAGATGAAGCAGAACCAGAAGTAAGGAAAAGGCATAAGCTTTGCAGCCACCAGCGACGTTGCGTAGAGCTCGCCTATGGCCTTTCGTTGCTATTCCTCATTCAATACATCCACTCGATACTTCCGCCCTCAGGTGAGTCCACCGCAACTCTGTCCCCTCCACCACCTACGGACGTCACCCACTGGACAAGGCCCCGGGACTACTAAGAGAGTCGGCATAATGTACGTACTAATCATTCATGTAGCTTCATGTGGACTACCTCACCATGAAGTTGTGCGAAAAAGGGGGAGGGTGAAACACTAAGACTTCGTGGGAGGTCACCCATCCCAGTACTACTCTAGCCCAAGCATGCTTGAATATGGAGTTCTGATGGGATCCTGTGCATTAGCAATGGTATGATCACACTCATAAGGATCACGCTCTCTTCAATGGGCACCAAACAAAAATGGGGGAGGGTGCAACACTAGGACTTCCTAGGAGGTCACCCAATACTACTCTAGCCTAAGCGCACTTAACTGTGGAGTTTTGATGGGATCTGATGCATTAACGCTGGTATGATTGCACCCGCAAGCATCACGCCCCCTCCCCCTCTTCAATGGACACCGCACAAAAGGGGGGGGAGGGTGCAACACTAGGACTTCCCAGGAGGTCAACCATCCTAGTACTACTCTAGCCCAAGCATGCTTAACAACAGAGTTCTAATGGGATCTGGTGCATTAACCTTGGTATGATCGCACCCACAAGGATTTCCCCTCTTCAAGGGAGATCGCTGAGCCATGGGGAGGGTGTGGTGCCCTCCATAGCGCTCGATCTGAAGCGGCTCTATATGATGATTGCTCCCCTTCCTCTTGCACAACGCCTCGACCTCTTCCTGATGTGGCAGTGCCCCGAACTAGATGAAGCAGAACAAGAAGTAAGGAAAAGGCGAAATTTCCGCAACCACCGACGGTGTTGCATAGAGCTCTCTTGTGGCTTTTCGACGATGTTCCGCGACCACCAACGGCATTGCGTAGAGCTCTCTTGTGGCTTTCCGATGATTTTCCGCATTCAATAGACCACTCGGTACTTCCGCCCTTGGGCGAGTCCACCGCTACTCTGTCCCCTCTGCCACCCATGGTCGTTGCCCACCCGCTAAGGCCTTGCGACAACCGAGAGAGTCGGTGTGACGTACATATGGATCATTCATGCAGCTCCGTGTGGACTATCTCATTGTGGAGCCACCCAAAAAGGGGGAGTCTAATGCCCACGAGATGAGTCGTGATGACTGAGAGCGAAGAACATACTTGGATGCAATGGGCAGTCAACATGGCAACCATGCAACGAAACGAAGGTTCGGAAATGACGAAACTAACTACTCGTAGTGGATGGGTGCACACCAACAGACGCAACGATGAACAACACTTCAGTAACCATGTGACATATGATTGGCGACCGAGCGACGAAGAGACTGCCGACCAAGTCGGGCGTGTGTAATGGAAAAGTGTTGGGCATGGAGAAGTTATAGGCTAAAAATGGTGGTAAGCCAACGTTATGAAAATAAACATCACACCATGACTATGGGATTTGCAGACGAAAGTAAGGGTCGACATCATATGGGCCGAGCCATAACCGTGAGGAAATGAATGTGGTTTAACACATATAAAGGTGGGGTCATGTGATGGATAGAGGCATCGAGTGATCACTCATCGAACCATTCAGTTATAACACGTTCAAGAAGCTTCATGCATCATTGCAACAAGCTTGAGTGAAGGCCTAAGGTAGAAGGAAAACTGTAGCAAGAAGTTTGGGAAAACTCGGGTCGAGTCAGGTCGCAACCATTCAAGGCATGCGCCCACACTGCGAGTCGAGTTGTGTAGCTGCCGCAGCGTGTTCAGAAGTGCGGGTCGGGTAAACTTCGGGCATAGTGAGGTTGTCTCAGACCGCATTGACATCGCGTGCATAGTCGGGTTCGAGTGGACTGTGGTGGGCGAGTCGGGTCGGTCATGACCTGAACGTGTTCAACAACAACGTGCAGAATCGAGGGCGTCTGTGAAACATAATATCGGGTACTCATCTTCGGGAGTTTCCCCTCCCTTAAATGTATGGGCGTTCTTGTGGATTGATGTTGATGTTTAATGTTGTTTTTATATCCACTGCATATTGATAAAGAACACTAGAAGATTAATAATTTAAAGTGTTAAAGATAGGCGTAGTCTACTTACTGAGCATTAAGAAAATAAAAGTAAGGTAGTGCCGCACCTGCTACAAGCTGGATGGAATACTACCACGAGTGTAGGGCCATGACAGTTGGTATTAGAGTTGTGAGCTCCTTACCGCGTACCAATGGAAACATGATTTTATTTTGGAGTTGGTACCCTTGAAGGAAGCATGAATACTAGTGCAGGGTTGCAGGAAGTATTGGAGCTTGGAACTATAAGGTTGATCAGGGGCAAGACCATGGTCGGGGCCGAAGTTGAACTGATGAGGAAAGCAAGTTTCAAGGCTCATCAAGAGCTTGAGAACATGTTAGGGCATTGGAAGGACGAGAAGCAACAATATCACAAGGCTCTTGTGCAAGTGTTTGAATGCTTGGGACACATTGGAGATGGGTTGATAGAGATGCGAAAATCCTTGGAAGACCTTCATGGGCAAACTGCTAGACTTGAAGGACTTGAAATTGAGATACAACATGGTAACCAAAGACTTCGGGAGCTCATGGATGAAAGAGCTCACTTGAAGGAAAAGAGTACCAAGTTGCAGGGTAGAGTCAAAGACATTGAATATGAGATCAAGAGGGATTTTCTTGATCCTAGACCCACTATTTTGAAGAAAGAAGAACATGCATATGTTGACACACTTGAATAAGGTCACCACACCATGATGATTGGTGCACTTCGGTTGGAAGGAGTCAATCTATGGTGCACTTCGGTTGGAAGGAGTCAATCTATGTTAAATTGGGCACTTGAACAACATTCAAAGAGGAAGAAGCTTGATGTAACACAAGCATACCCATGATCGGATTGTTCTATGCAGTCACATGAGATTGCATACACTAAGAGAACTATCAGGACGCGAAATTGCTCGAAAGACAACTCGGAAGTGGAAATGTTGAAGAAGATTGCAAAGATAAGGCAAAATACCAAGACAAAGAATGATGAAAGTTCTTTGGAATTGAGGTTTGTGTCAGTGACCATACATGGGAAGAAATTTTCAGCTTTGGTAGACATGGGAGCTACTCATAGTTTTTTTATTAGAAAGGAAGCCTCATATCTTAGGAAGAAGAAGGCTGGTATAGAGGAGTTGAGTGCTTTCAAGGCAATCAATTTTGGGATGAAAGTTGTGAATGGTGTTATGAAAAACATACACTTCAGAGTAGGCTCATGGTTTGGATAGATGGATATGAGAGTCATCGATATGGATGATCATGCTATGGTGTTGGGGCAAGACTTTATGGTTGCAGCACAAGCCATACCTATGGTGGAATGGGATATACTCTTGATTCTTGATGGAGGGAAAACTATGATGATTCCTATGACAAGGAAGAGTCGCTTGGGATATCAACCAAGGATGGCTTCAATGATCCTATATGAGAAGGACCCTGATATGAATCATGACAACATGGAGCATTGGGAACTTGGATGTATGGCTCAAACAACAAGGAACAATGCATGATTGACCTTGTTGCAAGAGACATGAAAGAGATGAAAAATAGAGAAGGGAAGATGACTTCACTTCTGGAGCATGCAGCAGATGCATCTAATAGACATATTCACCGGGATTATGCTATGGAGAGTACTTCTTCTAATGCAGGATGAGGGAAGGATTATGCAGGTAGAGATCCAGCTGGCATTGTGGACTATTGTAGATATTCCATGGGCATATATTATTTTTAGCCGACAAGGGACAAAATTGGAAAGTTTGGATGCACTCAAGAGGAGGTCGATGCGGTACACGAGCATTTCAAAACTTCGTATCAATCTGATACACGGGTGGATGAAAGCTAGGGTGGCAACTTCTTGGCCCTTGCTTTGTAGTAAACCTTTTGAGGTGGGTGTGTGTGTTGCCTTAACACATAGAAGGACTGCACCACCCTAAAAAAGGGGCCTTTAGGTAAAGGTCCCTCACACATTTTGTGATGCTTGGATGGATGTGGTTACTTCGGTATTCTGACCTTAGATAGCACATGGATTAGCATCATGGAAAACATATTTAAGAAGGAATGAATATGGAATTCATGGACCTGGATATGGCTTATTTTATGAACATTATGTTTAAGATGTAGTGAATATGACTTTGGGGACCTGAACATGGATTACTTTATTGGGATGGATTCTTCATTGAGTTGATGATGTGACAGGATGCTAGAGAAATGACTAATGGATGGCATGATGATGTACATTCTTATGAGGAGGATGCACAATTGGATTGATCCCCCAATTTGTTTGAATCATGAGGGCTAGCAACGCACAGAGTTGTGTGGGGTGTTACAGACATATTGATGTTTGGCAGGAGATATGACTAATTTTATATCAGGTGGTATCTACTTGTGTTGGAGTATCACGGTAGCCTAAGATTCACATGTTGATATAAACGACTCATGATGAGATGGAACACTATATGTTACAACAGATGGCATGTAGCTTCAGTGGGGGAGCTTGATTTTCCACGATGGAGGCAACATGTAGATTTTGAGACAAGTGTGACTGATGATCATGGATTGAGGAGATATTTCCAATGGATGTTTTAGACATGGACCTCGATGGTTTATGCATTGGATGATATATAACAGAGTTGGACAACATGGACATTGTTGGAAATGTCAGAGCGATGACACTTTGCGACGATATGTTGCAACGATATTTGTGTGATGACATGTTGCGACGATATTGTGCGATGACATGTTGTGACGATATTGTGTGATGACATGTTGTGATGATATGATGAAATGATGATGGATGGAGTTGTCGAGGACGACAACCTTATTTTAAGTGGGGGAGTATGTAACACCCACGAGACGAGTCATGATGACCGGGAGCGATGACCATGCTATTTGCGAACGAAAGTAAGGGTCGACTTCATATGGGCCAAGCCCCAACTGTGAGGAAATGTATGTGGTTGAACGCATACAAAGGTGGAGTCGTGTGATGGATAAAGGAATCGAATGATCACTCATCGAACCTATTTGGTCATAACACGTTCAAGAAGCTTCACGCATCATTGCAATAGCTTGAGCGAAGGCCGAAGGAAAAACATAGCAAGAAGTTGGGGCAAACTCGGGTTGATTTGGGTCACAGTCATTCAGGGCATGCATCGGCATCGCGAGTAGGTTGTCGGTAGCATTGTAGGTCGAGCCATGTAGTGGCGCAATGCGTTCAGAAAGACATGCGGGTCGGGTAAAATTTGGGCAGAGTCCGGTTGTTTCAAGACGCATTCACAATGCGTGCAAAGTCGGGTTCCAACAGACTGTGGAGGTCATGCGGAGGGTCGAGTCGGGTTAGACATGACCTGAATGCGTTCAAAAACCTTGTGCAGAGCCAAAGACATCCGTGACCCGCCTGAACACAGATTTCTAGCAAAAGTTGGAAAACATTTTTAAAGGGATTTTTGGATTCCTCATTGGTTGTTTGGGTTGTTGGGAAGCTGTAAAGCTTGGACCAAGGCACAAACACACTTTGGAAAGAAGTGTAAGTGTTTACACAGGCTTGGGATGTATGCTTATGTAAAATTGTACATTATTATTGAAACATAATATCAGAACTCATATTCAGGAGTTGCTCCTTCCTTGAATGTATGGGCGTTCTTGTGGATTGATGTTGATGTATAATATTGTTTTTATATCCACTGCATATTGATAAATAACACTAGAAGATTAATAATTTAAAGTGTTGAAGAAAAGAAAAGTAAGGTAGTGCTGCACCCTCTACAAACTGGTTGGAAGACTACCATGAGTGTAGGGCCGTGATAGGGAGGGTGCAGCACTAGGACTTCCCGAGAGGCCACCTGATCAGATTAGGATTAGGGCCTAAGAATTTGCTCAAAATTCAAAGTTACAGGAATGGAATGAAACCATGATGGTTGCGTAGATCTCGTCTTCCTGATTCCGGCGCCGTGAATTTTTCAAAAAACCGAGGTCGTATGAGGAGGATATTGCGTTATGATCAAATATGGAAAAATCCATCAACAGATGAATTGCGCAGGTGGAACGAGCAGTAAGATCAAAATTGCAGAATGAAGAGAACGAAGTGACAATGAGGACGGATGGACGAGTGTACATCGCATCAAAGATTGTTATGTTTACCATTCATTCATCGCAAGTTAAGATATATATCTTGCGATGCGATTGAGATGGGACACATGTCAGGTGGAGTGACCGTGCGCATATCGCACATCGACAGAGTTCAAGTTTACGGTTAAGACATCACAGGTTATGTTATTTATGCTGTGATGTGATGGCGTGACAACGTGTCAGCATTGCGCACTTCGCAGGATTTAGGATTTATCATTAGTAGCGACATGTTAAATCTGTAGGTGGCCGAAGTGTGATAAAATGTTAAAATTGCGATGTTGCGATGTGGAAACTCATCGCAACTTCGTGTTGGTAGTCGCATTGTTTAAAACCATTAAGGGTATGAGTTATAGTTAGCGACATGTGATTTCAAAACCGTATGTATTCCGATCTGCGATGAGCCTATAATATGATTGCGATTTTTTTTGAAATTGCAAAGATCCGTTAAAGGAATTTGTTGTTATGAGATTCTGACTGTATACGTGGGTCCATAACCCACAGGTCCATGGTATATGGTAAAATGCAGTTTTGTGCAGAGGTTCCACTAATGGAGAAGCCACTTAATGGTTGGGGGTTTGCATGTGGCCATTTCCCTAACCATAAATTTTAAATGTGAGGCTTAATAGGCAGAGCGGATAGGGGCGTGCCAAATTTGGCGGTCAACCCTAATTTAACTCCATTTAACTGGAGTTATCCACATTTAGTGGAGTTTTACTAGGAGATATTGGGAAAAAAGTGTAGAAGGCTCAATTTTCGACCATTATGAGTAAAGGAAGAGTCATTCTTGACTGATTCAAGCATTCTAGAGCCATTTGTGAGGTTTTCAGAGCCATATGAGGACTTCTGAGCGTGATTTTTATTCAGAGAAGTTCCAAAGGTCACGAGGGCCACAAGGAGCTAGCAGTAGAATGAGGCCTAGCCAGGGTAGCCAGAGGCCATTCTGTTGAGATTGCAACAAGATGATGAGCTTAGTGCAAAGGAGTCGCCTTCACTAAGTGGGCCTGCAGGCTATTTTTGGCGCAAAGTCTACTTTTAGACTATGTCTATTTTTAGACATATGGATCATGTTCTATGAGTTGCAGGATGCTATTTGTGGATGGTTGGTCAAGTCGGAAAAAATAGATGGACTTCTATTTTTAGACATATTAGGCAGAATCTATTTTTAGATTGCCAGTCTAAAAATAGATATGTTGAATATTATTAGCTCTTAATAATATTTGGACTATAAACATTATCTTATTCTCTTGGAGCACTTCAGTTAAGTGCACAGATGTGGCACAGGAGCTGACAGAAGGAATTACGCTATTCCTGAGAGTTAAGTGGAGCTATTGCATGGATACTTCAGTTAGAACTCATGTGACAGAGTTTGGTGGAGTTGATTGAGGAAGTTAGTGGAGTTGTATTCAGTTTAACTAATCTAAACATAGTTGAGCTATTTTTATTCAGTTTAACTAATTGATACAATTAGTGAGAGTGGTGTGAATTAATTATTAATTAATTCACTAATTATAAACTCATTAATCAACTAAATAATGCATCATTTAACGTCAGTGCATGGACAGTTTCAGTGGAGACCAGTGCAGAAATAGGTGAAAGAGCAGGTTAACTATCAGTTGTGACTATATTGTTGCTATTTGCAACACAGAGATAGGTGGAGCAGTCTATGAGGATAGCGCAGTTCAAGCCAGGTGTTTTATCTATTTAATGAAGCCATCCCATAGCATTAATTACGCAATAGAGGCTAGCTATCAAGTGGCAAAAGATTGGAGCATGTGTTTTGCTAGATCTAGCTTGATAGTGTGTAGCAATTGAGGGTGTGCATGAGAGCTTGTGAGGAGCTTTTGTACTATGATTGTTACATGATCTCCATGACATATAATATACAGATAGTTGGGGTTTTCGGCTTTAAGCTTTCCCATTAAATACTGTGTTCATATGTGTGATTGTTTGTGGTTTTATTGTATGCATGCAATTGATTTTATTTCCGCATGTGATGATCAATGGTAGAAGAGATTCTGTATTATGCATGAAGCTAAAATAGTGTGTGATCAGGAGAATCTCGGTGAATAATATCTCAGTTATTCAAATTTATACATGGTATCAGAGTGATATCGATCATTGGAGAAATTGCAAAACATTAAAGCGGTTGAGTTTTGTGCTGGTGGAATTCGAATTTGCAGCAATGTTTTCTTGGTGTCGAAGTTGAGATGTCTTTCAACGGATTGCGATTGGAGTATGACCTTGAGGGCAGCTCAAATTATATTGCATGGAAGGAGAGGATGGAGGTGGTGCTGGATGACAATGGGTTGAGGGAGTTCATAGATGCAGAAATTCCAAAGCCTACTTCTAGTGATGCTGCCGTACTTGACGCATGGCAAAAGAAGACAACAAAGTGTCGAAGGATTCTATTGGAGGGCGTGAAGGATCACATAGTGTCTAGCCTTCATGGTAAGGCTTCTCCATTCTTGATGTGGAAAGCTTTGACAGATTTATTCCAAAGCAAGAGCGACCAGAGGAAGTTGGCGCTCAAGGACAAACTCAGGAACATAAAGATGGAGAAAGGCGACAATATGCCCAAGTACCTCATGAAGTTCATCCAATGCAGGGATGAGCTGGGAAGTGTGGGGGTGACTGTTGATGATGAGGACTTGGTGAGCTTGGCTCTCCTTGGGCTTCCGAAGAGTTGGCATTCCTATCAGGACTCTGTCAATGGTCGGGAGAAATTGCCAGGATGGGAGCGATTTTGGTCGGATCTTGTGCAAGAGGAGATAAGGCGAAGTACCAGGGACGGATCTTCATCAAAGAACTCTGATGAAGAGAATTGCGCTTTGGTGGCCAAAGAAAAGAAGGGGAAGAGCAAGAAAGCTTCTCATTCTGGTGCGAAAAGCGAAAGCATGACATGTCCAAGTGCTTTCACTGTCGCTAACACGGACATTATGCCACAAGTGTCCCGCGAAGAAGAAAAATAGCGGTTCCAATGATGTTCGCATTCCAGGCCTTAGCAACGCAGAGTTTATTTGGATACCGGCCGATCGCACATGCTTGGTATCAAGTATGACGAGTTCAGATGTGGTTTACGGGCAGGTGATGCGTCTTTTCACATGACGGGAGATCGAGATTTGTTTACTGATCTGGATGAGAAAGATCTTGGAGTTCACATCGAGATGGGCGATGATGGTAGATACAGTGCGACCGGTATCGGTACCATTTCCTTTGAGGGGGAGTCTGGTAAACCCTTCATATTGAAGGAAGTGATGCATGTTCCAGGATTGAAGAAGAATCTTATCTCTGTGGCGATGTTAGAAGACAAGGGATATGATGTTGTCTTTAGCGAGGGAAAGGCTTTCCTGCGCAGTAAGGCAACTGGTGAGACCCGGAGGATAGGAGTTTGAGTTAAGAACCTTTATCAATTGCGGGTATATGGTACAGCGACATGTAATGAAGCGAAGGAGTGAGTGAGAGAGGCGGGATGATGGCGAGTTGGCACGGAGATTGGGCCACCTTCACCATGGAGCTTTGAAGATACGCGAGCGATTTCTACTGGGCTTCCTAAAGCACTCTTGCAGTCGAGATCGATTACCAGGGGGTGTACCTGGGGAAAATTTGTGAAAGCCACCTTTCACGAGAAGGATAGTCGCGCCATGACGATCCTTGAGAGAATTCACACGGACGTGTGGACCTTTCTCGATGGCTTCGACGACCAAAGCACGGAGTATTATATGATATTTGTTGATAATTTTTTCTCGTAAGTGCGGATCTTCTTCGTGCGGAAGAAAGGCGAGACATTGAAGAAAGGCGAGACATACTCAAAGTTCTATGAGTTCAAGGCACTGGTTGAGAAAGAATCGAGGAAGCAGGTGAAGGCTCTAAGGAGCGAAAATGGTGGTGAATTCATCTTTGGCGAATTCAAGGACTTTTGCAGCACAGAAGGAATTTGAAGAGAGCTCATAGCACCTCATAACCCATAGCAGAATGGGGTTGCTAAGTGGAAGAACAGAATGATCGTGGGTGTTGCACGGGCAATGTTGCATGATCAGGGCCTACCCATTCACTTGTGGGAAGAGGCATGCAATACTGCAGTATATGTGCAGAACCGTTGTCCTCACAGGATACTTGGCATGAGTACACCCGAGGAGGCGTTTTATGGTAAGAAGCCTGATATTTCCCATTTGAGGATTTTTGGTTCACCTGTTTACATTCATGTGACGAAGGATGCCAGGAAGAAGCTGGAGCCGACTGCAGAGGTTGGGATATTTGTGGGGTACACTGATACGCCCCACAACTATCGTGTGTATTTGCCAGACAGTCGCAAGACTGTGGTGCGACGGGATATCAAATTTCAGGAGGAGAAAGCCATGAAGTATTCGCTTGAGAGGGAGCCACACTTGCATGCAGAGGAGGAGCTATTAGTTCCTAAGGATGAGCTTCAGGATGTGGATCAGCCACAAGAGGAAGTTCATGGAGTGGAAGAGACCACTCATGCAGCGCCAACCATCAGAGGGTGGAAGCGCACTACAAGCGAGCGGCGGCAGATGCGAGAGAAGGTTGTAGGAGCACCTACATCACGGCGCAGAGAGAGAGACGAGAGGCAGTCACCTGAACGAAGTCTAACAGATACACTTGGCTCTTGTGAAAGCAAGTGTATCGTGACGAGCCATCTCTTTCGAGGAAGGTGTGGAGGACCCGCATGGGTAGATGCCATGGTGGAAGAGTATGATTCGATTGTCGAAACGATTACGCGGGAGATTGTCCAGGGGCGGAGGAAATCAATGGTGGGTTGAGATGGATCTACAAGTGAAGCGAGCGGTGACAGTGTGGAGAAGTACAAGGAAAGATTTGTTGCCCGAGGCCTCTCACAGATATAGGGGATTGATTATGAGGAGACCTTTTTTGTTGCGAG
Source organism: Pinus albicaulis (assembly GCA_034641835.2). Lineage (NCBI taxonomy): Eukaryota > Viridiplantae > Streptophyta > Pinopsida > Pinales > Pinaceae > Pinus > Pinus albicaulis. The sequence continues at coordinate 718,247,576 of CM076576.1, read as the reverse complement.
GTATTCTTCCATACGGACGATTCTTGCTCTTAGTGCGGATGGGGTGGCACATTAATCGGATGGATGTGAAAGTTGTGCGTTCCTCAATGGAGTCATTGAGAGAGGTGTACATAGAGTAGCCCGAAGGTTTCGAGATCTTCAGCAGCGATTCGCATGTGTGAAGGCTCAAGAGAGTGCTGTATGGGTTGAACAAACACCTCGTGCTTGGTACACATGGATAGATAGTTATTTCACCGGACTTGGATTCTCCAAGAGTGAGGTGGATCCGAACCTATACCAGATAGTGGTAGAGGGTAAGTTGCTGATCATTGTACTTTATGTAGATGATTTGATTTTGATGGGTGATGAACTGTTGATACACTCATGCAAGGTTGATCTTGCAAAGGAGTTTGAGATGAAGGACTTGGGCCTCCTTCATTATTTCCTAGGATTGGAAATTTGGTAGCGCAGTGATGGGCTATTTGTGTCTCAAGGCAAGTATGCCTGGGAGATACTGGAGAAGTTTAACATGCATGGCTACAAGCCTATCGACACTCCTCTTCCTGGTGGTTGGAGGAAAGAGAATGCTACATTGGCAGAGGTAGTGGATGCCACTGTTTATCGGCCGGTTGGTGGGGTCGCTTATGTATCTGGTCAATACATGACAGAGCATATGCTATCTTGTGAACCACTGCAAGCTATGGTTAAGCCAACCAAGCTCTTTTGGAAGGAATGAAAGCATGTATTGAGATATCTCAGAGGCACATCGGGATATGGATTATGGTACAGACAGTCGGATGAGGTGAAGCTATGTGGCTTCACAGATGCAGATTGGGCAGGGAGCCCAACGGACAGAAAGAGCACATCTGGAGGGATTTTCAGTATTGTTTCGACAACAGTTTCTTGGTACAACAGGAAGCAGAGATCCGTGGCACTCAGTTCAGCAGAGTTCGAGTATATGGCAGTGAGTTTGGCTGCATGCGAGGCTATATGGATGAGGAAGATCCTGGTCGGATTATTCGGTTCACACTTGGATCCTAATGTGATTTATTGTGATAATCAGAGTTTCATTAAACTCTCGGTTAATCCGGTATTTCATGATAGATATAAACACATTGACATCCGGTATCATCATATCAGAGATTGTGTGCAGCGGAAGATCATGTTACTTTCGTACATTCCTACGGAGGATCAAGATGCCGATATCTTGACAAAGGCGCTCACCAGGAGAAAATTAAAATACCACAGGGGCAGGATAGGGGTTGTAGATAATCCCTATCTTGTTGAGAGGGAGTGTTGAGATTGCAACAAGATGATGAGCTTAGTGGAAAGGAGTTGCCTTCACTAAGTGGGCCCGCAGGCTAGTTTTGGCAAAAATTCTATTTTTAGACTATGTCTATTTTTAGACATATGGATCGTGTTCTATGAGTTGCAGGATGCTATTTGTGGATGGTTGGTCAAGTCGGAAAAAATAGATGGACTTCTATTTTTAGACATATTGGGCGGAATCTATTTTTAGATTGCCGGTCTAAAAATAGATATGTCAAATATTATTAGCTCTTAATAATATTTGGACTATAAACATTATCTTATTCTCTTGGAGCACTTCAGTTAAGTGCACAGATGTGGCACAGGAGCTGACAGAAGGAATTATGCTATTCCTAGGGGTTAAGTGGAGCTATTGCATGGATACTTCAATTAGAACTCATGTGACAGAGTTTGGTGGAGTTGATTGAGGAAGTTAGTGGAGTTGTATTAAGTTTAACTAATCTAAACATAGTTGAGCTATTTGTATTCAGTTTAACTAATTGATACAATTAGTGAGAGTGGTGTGAATTAATTATTAATTAATTCACTAATTATAAACTCATAAATCAACTAAAGAATGCATCAGTTAACTTCAGTGCATGGAAAATTTCATTGGAGACCAGTGCAGAAATAGGTGAAAGAGCAGGTTAACTATCAGTTGTGACTATACTGTTGCTATTTGCAACACACAGATAGGTGGAGTAGCCCATGAAGATTGCACAATTCAAGCCAGGTAGTTTATCTATTTAATGAAGCCATCCCATAGCATTAATTACGCAATAGAGGCTGGCTATCAAGTGGAAAAAGATTGGAGCATGTGTTTTGATAGATCTAGCTTGATAGTCTGTAGCAATTGAGGGTGTGAATGAGAGCTTGTGAGGAGCTTTTGTACTATGATTGTTACATGATCTCCATGACATATAATATACAGATAGTTGGGGTTTTCAGCTTTAAGCTTTCCCATTAAACATTGTGTTCATATGTGTGATTGTTTGTGGTTTTAAAGTGTGCATGCAATTGATTTTATTTCCGCATGTGATGATCAATGGTAGAAGAGATTCTGTATTATGCATGAAGCTAAAATAGTGTGTGATCAGGAGAATCTTGGTGAATAATATCTCAGTTATTTAAATTTCTACACATTCTCAGGAAACCAATAGTCATTTATGACTATATTTAACCTTATGAATCTAATGATGGGGTTTGCAAAAGAATTTGGAGACTTCTAAAGTCTGAGAAGCCATAGAGAAGTTTCACAGAGCCTAGTGCCACCAGGTGTTGGAGACATAGAATAGGGAGCTTGAGTTCATTCTGAGCGAATGAACAACCTATTTTGGATGACTGATATGTGCTGGAGATAGTAGAATAATTTTCAAGAGTAGAAGAGGACTTCTAGGAGATTTTTTTCCACAGATAAGCTCAGGGAAGCTCAAGGACACTGACAGAAGAGGTCAAGCCCAAGGGAGCCTAGGTCCATTTCTAGAGATTGAGCAGTCAATCCAGGGGTATTTTGGTATTCTAAACCCATTGGTACAGTCCAAACAACCATTGGAGTTGAGCATCAACTCGTAAAATAATTTTACCATCTTAATCCCAAAGAGCCAAGTCCATTAACGGAGGCTCAAGGAGACGTAGCCCAAGTGTTGAGGGTGAAATCCTTTATTATGTTTGTTGTTGTTTTTGGTTGGTTAATTTGCTGCAATTTATGGTTGTTGTACATGCTTTTAATCAACTTAAAAAAATGTTTAATTGCACACATAAATCCTTAAACCAGTTAAAACACATACACTTGAATCAAGAATTCAATTATGCACATGCATGTATAATCAAGATCCTAAATTTGTTTTAATTGAGTGGGAGGTGCTTGAATAGAAAAACAAGTTAGCCACCCATTTTCAGACCACATTGGTATCAGAGCACAAGGTTTCTTTCTTGACAAAGAACAAGGTTGGTTGCTTGCTTGTCTGACTTGAAGGGTGTTTAACAGTGCAAAGAATTTAACTATTTACAAATTGGTTGATGCTTACAAGTTTGATTTTGCTAGAGGTGAAGGGGAGCTACTGCTAGATAAGACCAGAAGAGGAAAAGAAGGAAGAAGGATGAAAGCATCCTCCTTACCCAAAGTACCTCAAGGAAAACCTTGAAGTACAAGAGGGATTATTTGCAAAAGAGGTTGCTTGAAGAAGAGATACAAGCTGCAGAGAAGAGTTTGAATCTACAAAAAAATTGTTTTTGAAGCTTTGTGAATTGTTGTTGAAGTTATTTAATTCATTTACATAGTGATGACAACTTCATCAAGTGATGTTTCTAAATCCTCCTCCTTTGCAAGACTCTTTGATAAAGAGATGAAGCAAAAATTTCACATCATGAAAGATATGGTGCAATAGTTGTATGAAGATGTAAGGGAGAGCACTAAACTTCAAAAGCAATTGATTGCTATGAAGAAAGAGAAGCAATAACTTCTTCAAAAGATGCATGAGATGGAGATTGAGCTCCATGATGCCAAAGAAGCCTTAGCCAAGCATGTGATTGAAGAAGAGGTAAATAATTCAAGTTTGTCTTCAATTTCCTCTCAAGATAAATGTGTAAGTTCTTTTGAAAAACACACTAGAGGAATAGGGTCCAAATTGATGATGAAAATGGGCTATGAAGGTAAAGGATTAGGCAAACATGCACAAGGCATGGTTGGGCCAATTATGGTGGAGGAAAGGCCTAAGTATTTGGGTCTTGGCTATGGACAACTTTATGGAGAAAGTTCTAAAGCCATGAAGGCACTTGAAACAGTTCCAAGAAGGACTATTGTTGCAGGTTCAAAACCTCAAACATGCAAATTTTGTAATCAAAATGAATGCAATTGTTTGAAACCCATGTTGTAGCAAGATGCTTGTAGACATGCATCTTATGGCGAGCAAGAGATTTGTGACAGTGCTAAGGACATGAACAATGTTGTTGGTCTTCAAAATAGAGCTGGAACCTCTTCAAGTTCATCTTCTCAAGAATGTGAAAAAGATGAACATTCAAAGCAACATTCAAGGTATAATTATTCCTATAATCATGTTTTTTATGATTATGTTAAGCATGAAAAATCTGCATGCATGAATGGGAGAAAAAGTCATTGTTCATATTGTGGTTTGAAAAACCATCAAGTTTCGAGATGCTGGAAGAGAATGATAGCATACAGGAAACAGTTCAAGCAAAGTGTAATATTCCTAAATTAGCATGCAACTAATTGGAATATTAAAATCTAATTTTACTTTCCGGTTTGATGATTAAGTGGGTAGGGAGAACCATAAATCTCTTTATTAGGAATACAACCACTTCTCATGTGAAAGTGGATCATCTTTTCAGCTTAATAAAGCACCCTTAGGTGTGAAAAGGGGCTAAACCATGTGGACTAGGTCAACCTTGACCAAATCAACAGCACTGTCATGGAGGAGTGGCATTCAATGAGGGACAACAGAGTTTTAGATGGTGACACATTGCATGGAAGTAGTGTCATTAATGGATGGGGCTTAGGATTTGGAAGTTCATTTATTATATAAGGAAGAGGATGGCAGCCATATTATGGAGGTTATGATATGTTATGTTTTTTATTATATGGTTTGTTTAGACATATATATTTCTCTAGCTGTTTAGATGAGATTGAGTGCTGTTTAGCACCGGGTGTTCCTGATCGAGAATCCCACCTCTTCCATTGAGAAGCTCTTGGAGGAATATTGCACTACATTTCCACATTCAAGTTTTAGACCAAGCTTCAGTCTTGTGGTACAACGTAGTTTCTGTTGAGAGATGTGTTGAGTTGCACGGTGCAGTAGTGGAATATCTTATTAGGTGTTTTCTGAGCTAGTTTTGCAGTGGAGGAAGGTTTCCTTCCATTGGGAGACCAGTAAAGGAGCCCCTTGGGCTTATTTGACATATTTGGCATTATGCCAAGTTGATGTTATCACCTACAACACAGTTCTAGTCCAGATCTGTGTTATTTTGGTGAGCTGTTGTAGGGGCAAGTTCAGTGCTCAATTTAGAGTGTTTGCTTTCCATTGAAGGGATCAACCCTTCATTGAGAGAGTATTTTGGAGGAATTATTTCAGATCTACATCAGGTTCAACCACCTCCTTCTATGTGCTTCAGTTGCAGTGCATCTTCAGCCCTAGGGCTTTAGATCCAACATTTATATTGTGTGTTCCGGAAACCCTTCCTGGGTTATCTAGGAAAAGTGTATGGGAGCATAGATCTCCATTTTTGGCCTTGTATGAGCATGATATTTTTAGATATATGTCCTAGCTACAATATTAGTCATTAAAAATGCGCTGTGCTTGCTTTAGTACTTTGTGTAGCAGTGTATTACTTTTTTTTGGGTGCATTTTGGCATTAGAGGCTTCTTTTGTCTATCCTAAGGGGCTTGATCCCCAAGATCTTGTACTTATTTATTTCTGTTATACATAATACCATTGATATATCATTTGGATCACATGTAATGTGTTAATACTTGCTTCTATTTCCATTATTATGAGATATATTACTGCTTTTCCCATTTGGGAATATTACAGTGGTATCAGAGCATAATCTTGGCTTAGCCTATGAAGACATTGCATCTATGTTATTAGAAGAATAAGAAGCTTCTCACAGAAAAGAGAAAGCTTACAGAAGACACAAAGAAAAGTCTCCATTATTTGGAGAAATGGAGGGAAAGAAGTTTTTAGAACTTCTTCTCCAAACTATGCATGAGATTAAAAGAGAAATCAAGGGAATGAGGAGGGAAAGACATGAAGATCCCTCAAGAATATTTGCACATGAAGAAATCCCCAGTTCTTCATATTATGTGTGTGAGCATTTAGCCACATAATCAGATTTACAATGTGGTACCATGCCTACATTCTTGGCAAGAGAAGAACAAGAAGGAGAAACACCAAAGGAGGAGACTCCCAATGATTATCTCCAAGAATATGAATCTCAGTCTAGAAGATTCAAGGAGCATCTAAAATTCCAAGGATTTTGTCAACTCAAAGAAGAGAGAAGACCCAGAAATCACAATAGAAAAAGAGGGTGCATGCAACACAATTTGGGTAGATTCTTTCTACCTACTTTTTATGGGTCACCCACGAGCACAGCCAAGGCTTGGGTAAGGAAGCTAGACACATATTTCCAGCTGGATCAAGTTCCAGAGGAGGAAGCCATTAGAGTAGCAGTGCTGCATCTTGAAGGTAAGGCTTATGCCTGGTGGTTATTTGAATCTTCTTCATTGAATAATGCAAATATATCTACTTATGCAAAGTTCACTAGGAGGTTAGTGAAAAGATTTGATTTGAAAAAATATGAAACTTCCTTGGGAGAGAAAACCAAACCTAAGAAATCAGAACCTTTGCATGAGTTGGAAGGATCCATGAAACCCACTCCATTTCATAACATTGTTGAGGGGGTTAAATATCTGCAACATGCTTTTCCTAAGGAAAAAGCCCCACTTCAGCAAGAACTTTCTTCTCACGAAGAAGACTTGAGGATTCCTCCTTCAAGAGGAGATCAAGACAAAGGATCTATTAATGATGAGGTATTATCCATTGATGAGGAGAAGGGAGAGGAAGAGTTGGAAAGATCCTCCAGCACTGTGAGAGCAGGAGGAGATCTACTTCTATTTAGAGATGGAGATGAAGCAATTGCTTCAACTAGAGGAGCTCTTGTATCTTTGAAAGAAGTTCCAAAGGATCTTACACATAAATATCATGAGCAACATGTGTCCATATTGACAGGCAATGAGACAAAAAAATGGAGGAAGTGTGTTCCAACATTGAATGCAGTCTTTGGGGCACACACTATGATAGATCATTCTTTTGTGATCAAGACTCTTGACCCCAATGAGATGTTGGGTGTACATGGGTTGATTACATTTGATGAAGACACCTTAGACTGTGAGATCTTGTAGAAAGTAGGAGAAGATGAGAAGGAGGGCCAACACCAAATGATTGAGAGCATATACACCCATCCTTTTCGAGAGGTTTATGCACAGAAGCAGGAGCATGATTTGCGCAGTGAGGGCAGGGAAAAATTAGTCCACTCACATATACAATCTGCTCTAGGCCTCGATGTTTCATTACATGGAGGAATTCCACCAGGGAGACCCCCTGATTGGAGGAAAATCAAAGAGTTCTCACAACATGTTGCACCACTCATAGATCCAAGAGAAGTGGGAGAATTGGGAGATCATTGTACATCACTGAGAGTCTTGGGTGGACTCAAGGAGAAGGGAGTCATTCTCCCAACATCATCATTACCTACTCTCATTTTAGATTCTGCTCTGAGAAAGGAGCAGCAAGGGTAGGATAGCAGCCTTCCAATATGTCACTTTAGCATAGGAGATGTCAAAGAGGAGGAAAAATAAATGACAGATGCTTTCTATGACAAATCATCAGCGCTGTCACTTTGGAGGATAGATCCATATTGGAAATCCCAACTATTGGTGGATTATTCCAAGGATCTTTTCACTTATATGATACTTGATGACCAACTACAAGAGGAGGGATATTCAGTCAAAGATGAGGTCATCTACTATCATGGTAGCATCTTCTTGTCTAGAGCTTCCAATATCAGGGAGAAGTTACTACAAAGAGCACATGAAGATTTTCTCTCCGGCCACACTTATCATATGAAGTCATACAACACTATCATGGAGGAGTTTACTTGGGAATGCCTTGAAGAGGAGGTATATCAGCATTTGAGGAGATGCATGGACCATGTGGAGATGGTAGAGATACATAACTCTATGGAGGAGTTTACTTGGGAAGGCCTTGAAGAGGAGGTATATCAAAATTTGAGGAGATGCATGGACCATGTGGAGATGGTAGAGATACATAACTCTATGGAGGAGTTATCATAACCACCTCTTTCCTCTTTTGGAATGAGAGGGGATATACTTATGGACCACTCCATTTTTATGAGCAGAGATTATGGTAAGGAACATATTTATGTGCATGATGTTTTAATTCATGATTATTTGCACTCCTTTACCATGTATATGCACGCCATTTCCCCAAGCAAGAGAATTCTTCCTTACAAACTTCATGGCCAACTTTGGGCCATAAACATTGCTTAACATGGCCACTCCCTAGGAGGATATAGGGAGATGATATATCATTTCGGGTTTCCACCAAAGGCACCAAACATTTCTCACCTTTTTAGAACTTGTGAGAAAACTATGGCAACAAGTAAGTGGTGGGGAAACCACTTACCATATCATGATCTGAGGCAGTTAGGAGATATACTGTGCTGGTTCCACATGTGGGACTATGATCCACGTCCATTATTGCATTTGGTTCTTTATGTATCACTGGTTTTGATCCCATATATTGATGATGTACCTATTCTTTTTATGGGAATAATTGGAGGGAGGATGGAAGGATTGGATGTGCCCTTTGGGAAAGAGATTCTCCATGGTTCTTATGTTTCATATTTTTGGAAGAGAATTGGACCATCCATGATTGTTACATTGTGTCTCTTGTTTCCTTATGGGATGAGCCATTTGGGTAACTTGAGCACTTGGGAGGTGCCTCTCATGAGTAGATGGGAGGAGTTTTTCTATGAATTACCATTTTGGAGGGTGATTCATTTTATATGGATGATAGCTTGGAGGATGGAGCTTCACATGGGGATGAAGGTTCCCTATATTTTTCAGATCTATCCTTGCAGTTTCTTGAGTACAAGCAACATTTAGGAGGGGAGGATTGTAATATTCCTAAATTAGCATGTAGCTAATTGGAATATTTAAATCTAATTTTACTTTCCAGTTTGATGAATAAGTGGGTAGGGAGAACCATAAATCTCTTTATTAGGAATAAAACCACTTCTCATGTGAAAGTGGATCATATTTTCAGCTTAATAAAGCACCCTTAGGTGTGAAAAGGCACTAAAGCATGTGGACTAGGTTAACCTTAACCAAATCAACGACGCTGTCATGGAGCAGTGGCATTTAATGAGGGATAACGCAGTTTTAGATGGAGACACATTGCATGGAAGTAGTGTCATTAATGGATGGGGCTTAGGGTTTGGAAGTTCATTTCTTATATAAGGAAGAGGATGGTAGCCATATTATGGAGGTTATGATATGTTATGTTTTTGATTATATGGTCTGTTTAGACATATATCTTTCTCTAGTTGTTTAGCTGAGATTGAGTGCTGTTTAGCACTGGGTGTTCTTGATTGGGAATACCACCTCTTCCATTGAGAAGCTCTTGGAGGAATATTGCACTACATTTCCAAATTAAGGTTTCAGACCAAGATTCAGTCTTGTGGTACAACGCAGTTTCTGTTGGGAGATGTATTGAGTTGTAGGGTGCAGCAGTGGAAGATCTTATTGGGTGTTTCCTGAGCTAGTTTTGCAGTGGAGGAAGGTTTCCTTCCATTATGAGACCAGTAAAGGAGCCCCTTGGGCTTATTTGACATATTTGGCATCAAGCCAAGTTGATTTTATTCCCAACAGTGTAGTTCTAGTCCAGATCTGCGTTATTTTGGTGAGATGTTGCAGGGGCAAGTTCAGTGCTCCATTTAGAGTGTTTGATTTCCATTGAAGGGATCAACCCTTCATTGAGAGAGTATTTTGGAGGAGTTATTTTAGATCTACATTAGGTTCAGAAACCTCCTTCTATGTGCTTCAGTTGCAGTTCATCTTCAACCCTAGGGCTTTAGATCCACCATTTATATTTTGTGTATTTCCGGAAACCCTTCTTGGGTTGTCTAGGAAAAGTGCATGGGAGAATAGATCTCCATTTTTGGCCTTGTATGAGCATGATATTTTCAAATCCATTTATTTATTTGTCTAAGCTACAATATTAGTCATTAAAACTGCGTTTTTCTTACTTTAGTACTTTGAGTAGCAGTGTATTACTTGTTTTTGGTGCATTTTGGCATTGGAGGCTTCTTTTGCCTATCTTGAGGGGCTTGATCCCCAAGATCTTGTACTTATTTATTTCCGTTATACATAATACCATGGATCTATTATTTGGCTCACATGTAATGTGTTAATACTTGCTACTATTTCCATTATTATGAGCTATATTCCTGCTTTTCCCATTTGGGAATATTACACAAAGGTGACTTGAACAGTAGATGCAAAAGATTTTCCAACATTTCCAGAAAAAGGGACATCTCATTGCCAAATGTTGGAAACTGCATCCAACCACTCATCCCAATCACATAAAGCAAGAGGATTAATATTGGTGAGAATGTGACCAACGATTCCATCATCGATGTGAGTCCTGATGATTCACAAGAAGAAGATGTTCAGTAGGAGAAATCGCCATTGAAGTGGATTGGTAAGAAATGGTTCGATTTATTGACCAAGTAAGGCATGCATTTCATTTGTACATAGATGCAAATTTTCGGTATATGTATGCCTAAATTTCTGTTGAAAGTATGACAAGTTGCAGCAGAGGATCACAACTTGTAGGATGCAAAATTGCATGTGAATGCTGTTCAATTGAAGGCATTTCTTTTTGTTGCACAATTTCACCGTGGAGGTGTAAAAGATGGGTATGTTACTCACTTATGTTGTAGAAATATCATTCAATTCAGCTCTTATAGTTACCCATATGTTTTTGGATTATGTACTTGTTTGTACTTGAAAGGAAGAGTTGAAAGTGTACATATGCATGAGTTTGTATGTGTAAATGGAAAACTTGTAAATAAGTTCATTTTAAATAGATACATGCACGAGTGTTATCAATGTATCATGTTGTATATCGACTTGTGTCGATTGTGTTGCACACTTTTCATATCGTCTTGTGTTGATTGTATTGCACATTTCATGTCGACTTATTGTTGATGTCGCATGTTGCACGACTTATGTTTTAGTCAAGGGTGTTTGTCGATTGTGAGTCGATAAATGGATACACCAATGTGCAAAAGGATCGCCATGTATGTGATGTTACATGAACGTGACAATTAGTGCTTTGAAGAAGCAAAAAGAGGTGGTCTTCATTTCAATTCTTGCATAATATTTTCTTTTCAAGTTTGATTGTGTGTTCTCGTGAAAATATGTTGCAGGAAGTTTTGGTCCATTCAGTGAAGAAGTGGACAAGATGCAAGGTGTTTTGCATCCATTGCAGAACAAGCTGGTGTTTTTGTTGACGACAAGAGTTCACTCATCTTGCGAGCTTAATTTGGAAAGTGGATTTCCAAGACAGAGCTTGTATGCCATAGTTGCAAGAGGGAATTCATTCTTAGTGGGAAGGCTAACAGTTTTCCAAGAACATAGAGAGAATAGTGGTACAATTGGATATTTATCAGTTTACAACATCCAACAATGCTGAAGTGGTTCAGCAACAGCCAGAGAGCAATGGTCAAGAGGCATATCTAGTTGCGGTGCAAGGCATGTCAGGGTGATTGCCAAAGAGAATTATCAAGAAAAATCAGTTAATATAACTTGAAAGCAACATAATGTTGAAGCTCAAGGCAGATAATCATAAGATTTTGTGGGTCCAAAAGCCCGTTAGTGGGAAGGAGTGATCAGATTGGGATAAGTGCCTAAGAATTTACTCAAAATTCAAAGTTACAAGATTGGAATGAAACCAAGATGGTTACGTAGATCTCGTCTTCCTGATTTCGGCTCCATGAATGATTTGAAAAACCAATTTTGTATGAGGAAGATATTACGTTTTGATCGAAAATGGAAAAATCCATCAACAAAGCAGGTGGAATGGGCAGTAGGATGAAAATTTCAGAATGAAGAGAAAAAAGTGACAACGAGGATGGATGGACGAGCGTACATTGCATCAGAGATTGTTATGTTTACCATTCATTCATCACAAGTTAAGATATAAATCTTGCGATGCGATTGAGACAAGACATGTGTCGGGCAAAGTGACCGTGCGCATATCGCACATCGGCGAAGTTCAAGTTTACGGTTAAGACATCGCAGGTTATGTTATTTATGCTATGATGCGATGGCGTGACCACGTGTCAGCACTGTGCACTTCGCAGGATTTAGGATTTATCATTAGCAGCAGCATGTTAAATCTGCTGGAGGCCGAAGTGCGATAAAAGGTTAAAATTGCGATGTTGCGACGCAACAACTCATCGCAACTTCACGTCAGCAGTCGCATTTTTTAAAATCGTTAAGGGTATGAGTTATAATTAGCAACATGCGATTTCGAAATCGTATGTCTTCCGATTTGCAATGAGCCTATAGTATAATTGCGATTTGTTTTGAAATTGCAAAGATCCGTAAAATGATTTCGCTGTTATGAGCTTTCAACTGTATATGTGGGTCCATAACCCACATGTACATGGTATATGGTAAACTGCAGTTTCATGCGGAGGTTCCAGTAATGGACAAGCCACTTAACGGTTAGGGGTGCGCATGTGGCCACCGCCCAAACCATAACTTTTAAATGCGTGGATTAATAGGCGGAGCAGATAGGGGCACACCAAATTTGGCTATCAACCCTAATTTACAGCTCAAATTTCAACAATTTTTGACCATTCTGATTAAAGGAAGAGACATCCTTGACTGATTCGAGCATTCTAGAGCCATTGGTGAGGTTTTCAGTGCCAGTTGAGGACTTTTGAGCATGATTTTTCTTTAGAGATGTTCCAAGGGCTAGAAGGCTCAATTTTTGACCATTCTGATTAAAGGAAGAGTCGTTCTTGACTAATTCGAGCATTCTAGAGCCATTGGTGAGGTTTTCAGTGCAAGTTGAGGACTTATGAGCATGATTTTTCTTCAGAGAAGTTCCAAGGGCCACCAAGGCCACCCGGAGCTAGTAGTAGAATGAGGCCTAGCCAGGGAAGGCAGAGGCCATTCTTAGGAAAACAATAGTCATTTATGACTTTCTTGAACCTTCTGAATCCAGTGATGGGGTTTTTAGAAACATTTTGAGTCTTTTGAAGACCAATAAGCCACATGGAAGTTTCAGGGAGCCTAGTGACACTAGGTGTTGGAGGCATAGAACGGGGAGCCTGAGTTCATTCTGAACGAATGAACAACCTATTTTGGATGATTGATATGTGCTAGAGACAATAGAATAGGTTTCAGGAGAAGAATAGGAATTATAAGAGAGTTTGTGCCACATATAAGCTCAGGAAAGCTCAAGGACACTGACAGAAGAGGTCAAGCCCAAGGGAGCTTAGGTCCATTTCCAGAGATTGAGAAGTCAATCCAGGGGTATTTTGGTATTCTAAACCCATTGGTACAATCCAAACAACCATTGGAGTTGAGCATCAACTTGTAAAAGAAATTGACCATCTTAATCCCAAAGAGCCAAGTCCATTGACGGAGGCTCAAGGAGACGTAGCCCAAGTGTTGAGGGTGAACTCCTTTATTATGTTTTCTTTTGTTTGTTGTTGGTTAATTTTCTACAATTAATGGTTGTTTTACATGCTTTTAATTAGCTTAAGCAAATGTTTAATTGCACACATAAAGCCTTAAAACAGTTTAAACACATACACATGAATCAAGAATTCAATTCCGCACATGCATGTATAAGCAAGATCCTAATTTTTTTTAATTAAGTGGGAGGTGCTTGCATAACAAAACAAGTCAGCCATCCATTTTCAGATCAGGTTAAAGTGGTCAAGATTGGGATAAGGGCCTAAGTCTCTCATTGAAAACAAAACTGTCGATGGGTGGCCTTAGGTTATTACCTAATAGTATATAAGCATGTATATATCATTGTGTATATGAGAATGTTTTCCAGAGACAAACAAACATAATAAATGATTTCACCCTCAACACTTGGGCTATGTCTCCTTGAGCCTCCGTCAATGGACTTGGATCTTTGGGATTAAGATGGTCAATTTATTTTACAAGCTGATGCTCAACTCAAATGGTTGTTTGGACTGTACCAATGGGTTTATAATGCCAAAATACCCTTGGATTGACTGCTCAATCTCTGGAAATGGACCTAGGCTCCCTTGGGCTTGACCTCTTCTCTCGTTGTCCTTGAGCTTCCCTGAGATTATCTGTAGCAAAATCTCTCCTAGAAGTCCTCTTCTACTCATGAAATCTATTCTAATGTCTCCAACACATATCAATCATCCAAAATAGGTTGTTCATTCGCTCAAAATGAACTTAGGCTCCCTGTTCTATGCCTCTAACACCTGGTGGCACTAGGATCCCTGAAACTTCCCTGTGGCTTCTTGGCCTTCATAAGTCTCCAATTGCTTTTGAAAACCCCATCATTGGATTCATAAGGTTCAAGATAGTTAGAAATGACTATTGGTTTCCTGAGAATGGCCTCTGGCTGCCCTGGCTAGGCCTCATTATATTGTTGGCTCCTAGTGGCCCTTGGAACTTCTCTGAAGCAAAATCGTGCTAAGAAGTCCTCAAATGGCTCTGAAAACCTCACCAATGGCTCTATAATGCTCAAATAAATTAAGAATGACTCTTCCTTTACTCAGAATGGTTGAAAATTGAGCCTTCTACACTTTTTTCCCAATATCTCCTAGGAAAACTCCACTAAATGTGGAGAACTCTAGTTAACTAGAGTTAAATTAGGACTGACCGCCAAATTTGGCGCACCCCTATCCACTCTGCCTATTAATCTGCGCATTTAAAATTTATGGTTAGGGCGGTGGCGAAATGCACAACCCCAACCGTTAAGTGGCTTGTTAATTAGTGGAACCTCCGCACGAAACTACAGTTCACCATATACCATGTACATGTGGGTTATCGACCCGCGTACACAGTCAGAAGCTCATAACAACGAAATCCTTTAACATATCTTTGCAATTTCAAAACAAATCACAATCATATTATGGGCTCATCACATATCGGAAGACATACGGTTTTGAAATCGCATGTCGTTAATTATAACTCATACCCTTAATGGTTTTAAACAATGGGACTGCCGATGTGAAAACTCATCGCAACATCGCAATTTTAATATTTTATCGCACTTCGGCCTCCCACAGATTTAACATGTTGTTGCTAATGATAAATCCTAAATCCTACGAAGTGCGCAGTGCTGACACATGGTCACGCCATTGCATTTCAACATAAATAACATAACCTGCGATGTCTTAACTGTAAACTTGAACTTCGCCGATGTGCGATATGCGTATGATCACTCCACCCGACACGTGTCCCGTCTCAATCGCATCGCAAGATATATATCTTAACTTGCGATGAATGAATGGTAAACATAACAATCTCCAATGCGATGTACGCTCGTCCATCCATGCTCGCTATCGCTTCGTTCTCTTCGTTATGCAATTTTGATCTTACTGCCCATTCCACCTGTGCAATTCATCTGTTGATGGATTCTTCCATATTCAATTAGAACACAATATATTCCTTATATGAAATCGGTTTTTTGAACCATTCGCGACGCTGAAATAAGGAAGACGACATCTACGCAACTATCTTGGTTTCATTTCAACCCTGTAACTTTGAATTTTGATAAAATTCTTAGGCCCTGATCCAAATCTGATCACTCCTTCCCATTGATGGGCTTTTGGACCCACAAAAGCTGATTATTATATGCCTTGAGCTTCAACAGTCTGCTTCTTTCAAGTTATATTAACTGATTTTTCTTGACAAGTCTCTTTGGCAATCACTGTGACATGCCTTGCACCACAACTGGCTATGTCTCTTGACCACTGCTCTTTGGCTGTTGCTGACCCACTTCAACATTGCTAGATGCTGTAAAATGATACACATCCAACTGTACCACTATTATCTTTATGTGCTTTGAAAACTGTTAGCCTTCCCACTGAGAATGAATTCCCTCTTGAAACCATGGCATACAAGCTCTATCTTGGAAATCCACTTTCCAAATTAAGCTCGCAAGATGAGTGAACTCTTGTCGTAAAAAAAAACATCAGCTTGTTCTGCAATGGCTGCAAAACACCTTGCATCTTGTCCACTTCTTCACTGAATGGACCAAAAATTCCTGCAACATCTTGTCACAAGAACACACGATCAATCTTATGCAAGAATTGAAATGGAGACCACCTCTTTTTGCTTCTTCAAAGCACTCATTGTCACCTTCCTGTAACATCACATACATGGTGATCCTTTTGGACATTGGTGTATCCATTTATCGACAAACACCCTCGACTAAAACATAAGGCGTGCAACATGTGACATCAACAATAAGTCGACATGAAATATGTAATACAATCGACACAAGACGATATGAAAAGTGTGCAACACAATCGACACAAGTCGACAAACATGTGTGCGACACAATCGACACAAGTCGATATACAACATGGTACATTGAAAACACTCGTGCATGTATCTATTTACAATGAACTTATTTACAAGTTTTCCATTTACACATACAAACTCATGCGTATGTACACTTTCAACTCTTCCTTTCTAGTACAAACAAGTACATAATCCCAAAACATGTGCGTGACTATAAGAGCTGAACTGAATGATTTTTCTGCAACATAAGTGAGTAACATACACATCTTTTACACCTCCATGGAGAAATTGTGCAAAAAAAAGAAATGCCTTCAACTGAACAACATTCACATGTAATCTTGCATCCTACAAGTTGTGATCCTCTGTTGCAACTTGTCATAATTTCAACAAAAATTCAGGCATACATATACTGAAAATTTTCATCTATGTACAAAGGAAATACATGACTTACTTGGTCAAGAAATCGAGCCATTTCTTACCAATCCACTTCAATGGCGGTTTCTTCTGCTGAACATCTTCTTCTTGTGAATCATCTAGACTCACATCGATGATGGAATCGCTGGTCACATTCTCACCAGTATTTTTATTCTCTTGCTTCTTGTGCTTGGGCTGAGTGGTTGGATGCAATGTCCAACATTGGGCAATGAGATGTCCCTTTTTTTGGCAATGTGTCCAAATATTTTGCATCTTCTGTTCAAGTTTCATTTTCTTGAACTATTTCCTGTATGCTATCATTCTCTTCCGGCATCTTAAAACTTGATGGTTATTCAAACCACAATATGAACAACAAATTTTTCTCCCATTCATGCATGAATATTTTTCATGCTTAACATAATCATAAAAAACATAATTATAGGAATAATTATACCTTCAATGTTGCTTTGAATGTTCATATTTTTCACCTTCTTGAGAAGATGAACTTGAAGAGGTTCCATCTCTCTTTTGAAGACCAACAACATTGTTCATGTCCTTAGAGCTATCAAAACTCTCTTGCTCGCAATAAGCTACATGTCTACAAGCATCTTGCTGCAACTTGGTTTTCAAACAATTGCATTCATCTTGATTACAAACTTTTCACGATTGAGGTTTTGAACTTGCAACAAAAGTCCTTCTTGGAATTGTTTCGAGTGCCTTCATGGCTTTAGAACTTTCTCCATAAAGTTGTCCATAGCCAAGACCCAAATACTTAGGCCTTTCCTCAACCATAATTGGCTCAACCATGCCTTGTCCATGTTTTCCTAATCCTTTACCTTAATAGTCTATTTTCATCATCAAGTTGGACCCTATTCCTCTAGTGTCTTTTTCAAAAGAACCTACACATTTATCTTGAGAGGAAATTGAAGAAAAACTTGAATTATTTACCTCTTCTTCAAGCACATGCTTGAATAAGGTTTGTTTGGCAGAGATATCTCCATATCATGCATATTTTGAAGAAGTTATTGGTTCTCTTTCTTCATAGAAACAAATTGATTTTGAAGTTTAGTGCTCTCCCTTACATCTTCATACAACTGTTGCACCATATCTTTCATGATGTGAAAGTACTGCTTCATCTCCTTATCAACGAGTATTGCAAAGGAGGAGGATTTAGAAACATCACTTGATGAAGTTTTCATCACTATGTAAATGAATTAAATAACTTCAAAAACAGTTCACAAAGCTTCAAAAACAATTGACAAAGCTTCAAAAACAATTTGGCTGTAGATTCAAGCTCTTCTCCGCAGCTTGTATCTCTTCTTCAAGCAGCCTCTTTTGCAAACAATCCCTCTTGTGCTTCAAGGGTTGCCTTGAGGTCCTTTGGGTAAGGAGGATGCTTTCAACCTTAATCCTTCTTGTCCTCTTCTGGACTTAGCTAGCAGTAGATCCCCTTCACCTCTACCAAACTCAAACTTGTAAGCATCATCCAATTTGAAAACAGCTAAATTCTTTGCACTGTTAAAAACCCTTCAAGTCAAACAAGCAAGCAAGAAACCTTATGCTCTATCAAGCAATCAACCTAGTGCTCTGTCAAGAAAACTTATGCTCTGATACCAACCTGATATGTAAATGGGTGGTTGACTTGTTTTTCTATGCAAGAACCTCCCACTCAATTAAAACAAATTTAGGATCTTGCTTATACATGCATGTGCGAAATTAAATTCTTGATTTAGGTGTATGTGTTTTAACTAGTTTAAGGCTTTATGTGTGAAATTAAACATTTTTTTAAGCTGATTAAAAGCATGGACAACAACCATAAATTGCAGCAAATTAACCAACAACAAACAACAACAAAAATAATAAAGGAGTTCACCCTAAACACTTGGGCTACGTCTCCTTGAGCTTCCGTCAATGGACTTGGCTCTTTGGGATTAAGATGGTAAATTTATTTTATAAACATATGCTCAACTCCAATGGTTATTTGGACTATACCAATGGGTTTATAATACCAAAATACCTCTGGATTGACTACTCAATCTCTGGAAATGGACCTAGGATCCCTTGGGCTTGACCTCTTCTGTCGCTGTCCTTGAGCTTCCTTGAGCTTCTCTGTGGCACAAAATCTCCTATAAGTCCTCTTCTTCTCCTAAAACCTATTCTACTATCTCCATCACATATCAATCATCCAAAATAGGCTATTCATTCACTTAGAATGAACTCATGCTCCCCGTTCTATGCTTCCAACACCTCGTGGCACTAGGCTCCCTGATACTTCTTTGTGGCTTCTCGGCCTTCAGAAGTTTCCAAATTCTTCAAGAAACCCCATCATTAGATTTAGAAGGTTCAAGATAGTCAGAAATTACTGTTGGTTTCCTGAGAATGGCCTCTGGCTTCCCTGGCTAGGCCTCATTCTACTCCTGGCTCCTAGAGGCCCGTGGAACTTCTCTGAAGCAAAATCACACTCAAAAGTCCTCAGATGGCTCTGAAAACCTCACCAATGGCTCTATAATGATCGAATCAATCAATAATGACTCTTCCTTTACTCAAAATGTTCGAAAATTGAGCCTTCTACACTTTTTTCCCAATATCTCATAGGAAAACTCCACTAAATGTGGAGAACTCCAGTTAACTGGAGTTAAATTAGGGCTGACCGCCAAATTTGGTCAGCCTTATCGAATTAACTGTTGCATCATATTATAGGCTCATCACAGATCATTTAAGTGAGAATAATAACCTGATCTGAAAATGCAATAACTTTTTCTCCCAGTCATGCATGCAGATTTGTCATGCTTAACATAATCATAAAAAACATGATTATAGGAAGAATTATACCTTGAATGTTTCTTTGAATTTTCATCTTTTTAACCTTCTTGAGAAGATTAAATTGAAGAGTTTCCATCTCTCTTTTGAAGACCAACAACATTATTCATGTCCTTAGAGCTGTCAGAAACTCTCTTGCTTGCCATAAGCTACATGTTTACAAGCATCTTGCTGCAACATGGGTTTCAAACAATTGTATTCATATTGATTACAAAATTTGCATGTTTGAGGTTTTGAACCTCCAAAAAAATTCCTTCTTGGAACTGTTTGAAGTACCTTCATGGCTTTAGAACTTTCTCCATAAAGTTGTCCATAGCCAAGACCCAAATACTTAGGCCTTTCCTCAACCATAATTGGCTCTGGAATAACGTTAAAGTGAGAAAATGATATCAAGGAGTTATCAATGATCAGATTGGGATCAGGGCATAATGGTTATTCAAACCTGGTCTAAAAATGGGTGGCTGACTTGTTTTTCTATCCAGGCACCTCCCACTCAATTAAAAAAAATTTAGGATCTAGCTTATACATGCATGTGTAGAATTGAATTATTGATTCAAGTGTATGTTTTTTAATTGGTTTAGAGCTTTATGTGTGCAATTAAACATTTTTTTAAGCTGATTAAAAGCATGTACAACAACCATAAATTTCAGCAAATTAACCAACAACAAACAACATCAAACATAATAAAGGAGTTTACCCTCAACAATTGGGCTACGTCTCCTTGAGCCTCCGTCAATGGACTTGGCTCTTTGGGATTAAGATGGTAAATTATTTTACAAGTTGATGCTCAACTCCAATGGTTGTTTGGCCTGTACCAATGGGTTTAGAATACCAAAATACCTCTGGATTGACTGCTCAATCTCTGGAAATGGACCTAGGCTCCCTTGGGCTTGACCTCTTTTGTCGGTGTCCTTGAGCTTACCCAAGCTTACTTGTGGCACAAAATCTCCTAGAAGTACTTTTCTACTGCTAAAACCTATTCTACTATCTCCAGCACATATCAATCATCCAAAATAGGCTATTTATTCGCTCAGAATGAACTCAGGCTCCCCGTTCTATGCCTCCAACACCTGGTGGCACTAGGCTCCCTGAAACTTCACTGTGGCTTCTCGGCTTTCAAAAGTATCCAAATGCTTCTTAAAACCCCATCATTGGATTCATAAGGTTCAATATGGTCAGAAATGACTATTGGTTTCCTGAGAATGGCCTCTGGTTGCCCTAGCTAGGCCTCATTCTACTGCTGGCTCCTAGTGGCCCTTGGAACTTCTCTGAAGAAAAATTACGCTCAGAAGTCCCCAGTTGGCTCTGAAAACCTCACTAATGGCTCTAGAATGCTAAAATTAGTCAAGAATTACTCTTCCTTTACTTAGAATGGTTGAAAATCGAGCCTTCTACACTTTTTTCCCAATATCTCCTAGGAAAACTCCACTAAATGTGGAGAACTCCACTAAATGTGGAGAACTCCAGTTAACTAGAGTTGAATTAGGACTGACCGCCAAATTTGGTGCACCCCTATCCACTCTGCCTATTAATCTGCGCATTTAAAATTTATGGTTAGGGCGGTGGCGACATGCACACCCCCAACCGTTAAGTGGCTTGTCCATTAGTGGAACCTCCGTACGAAACTACAGTTTACCATATACCATGTACATGTGGGTTATCGACCCGCGTACACAGTCAGAAGCTCATAACAGCGAAATCCTTTAACATATCGTTGCAATTTCAAAACAAATCGCAATCATATTATGGGCTCATCATAGATCGGAAGACATACAGTTTCGAAATCGCATGTCGTTAATTATAACTCATACCCTTAAGTTAAGTCGCGCATTTAAAAGTTATGGTTAGGGCGGTGGCCACATGCGCACCCCAACCGTGAAGTGGCTTGTCCGTTAGTGGAACCTCCACACGAAACTGCAGTTTACCATATACCATGGACTTGTGGGTTATGGACCCACGTATACAGTCGGAAGCTCATAACAACGAAATTTTTTAACAGATCTTTGCAATTTCAAAACAAATCACAATCATATTATAGGCTCATCGTAGATTGGAAGACATACGGTTTCGAAATCGCATGTCGCTAATTATAACTCATACCCTTAAGGATTTTAAACAATGCGATTTCCGACGCGAAGTTGGGATGAGTTGCCACATTGCAACATCACAATTTTAACCTTTTATTGCACTTTGGCCTCCCACAAATTTAACATGCTGCTGCTAATGATAAATCCTAAATTCTGCGAAGTGCGCAGTGCTGACACGTGGTCACGCCATCGCATTGTAGCATAAATAACATCACCCGCGATGTCTTAACCATAAAATTGAACTCCGCCGATGTGCGATATGTGCACGGTCACTCCACCCGACACGTGTCCCATCTCAATCACCTCGCAAGATATATATCTTAAAATGTGATGAATGTGTTAGCCACCCTTAAATTTTTTTATAGAAAAAGGTGGCTAAGACCTTTTTGAGCCTTCAAGGAACAAATTTTATTACTAAAAAGTGTTGGCTCTTGAAGACTCTAGATGGCCTCCTGCCTTTGTCCCAAATCTTCATTACTGTGCCTATTCTACATCCAGAAATCCTGCAAATTTCCAAGACAGATTACTGCTGCAAACATCATTTTTCCCCCTTCCCCTCTTCCAAAACTAACCTCTTGTTCTTTCCTTTTCCCCCATTAAATGCCTCTTTTTCATGTTTTTCCTCTTTCCCCTTCATTAGAAACCCTTTGATAAGGTTTAAAGACTCCTTCTTTGCCTTATCGGAACCCCTCTAAACCTTTGAAAAATCATCAAAAATCCATAAAAATCATAATTTTTTATGTGTTGTGAACTTAAGTCCCCTTGGGCTAAACCTTTAGCCCCTTCCTCCATAAGCCCCCGGTCATACTACCCTTCATATAACCTTCGGCCCCATGGACGGGCACCTATCCGCTTCAAATAAAATATTTCTCGGCCAAAGTTTAAAACCTTGGTTTTATATTAAAACTCGTCGGTTTTATTATATTTTATATCTCCGTCGGTCCGAAGTTAAAAACTTTCTCCACTGTCGATCTGATCTGCAGATTGACGGTGCAGATTCTATCACCCCGGTGGTCCCCGCCATCCACTAACCGATTGCAAAACTGCGCGGTATTCATCGCACCGCCTTTGGGCGACGGAAGTTTTTTCCCGATCGGCAGCGATTCCATACGCTGGAAGACACGTGTCCTGGGCACTGTTGATAAAACTGCTGTCCATCGCACGTTAACGTTCAGACGTGGACCCGACGCGATATTGATGCATGCCGTTCGATCTGAGGCCGCCCATCCGATGACTATCGCTCACCGAAGATGCCCGACGGTTAACCGGGCTATGGCGCAGTCATTGGAGCATCTCCGCCGTTGATCTGCAGATCAGATCAACGACCCACATCGCATCGCCCTGATTCGATCACCCAGTCAACGTCTTCTGCTTTGACTTTCCGTTTCCCCTCCCGACCGTTGATCTTTGCGCGATCGACGGCTCTGATTTAAACATTTCTTCCGCCTCTCTATGATTTCTCCTGATTAATCCCGACAGTTGGATGATGCCATCCAACGGCCATGCTTCCCCCACACGTCCTCCACAGCAATAAACCTATAAATGCAAGATTTTCTAATCTTTTTCGTATTTTGCAGGGTTCAAAGGGTTTTTCCACTATGTATGAAGAAAATTCAAAGGTAGAGGATGACGATCCTCCCACCTTCGATTTGTTATACAAAAATCATTCGCAAGGTTTAAAATTCACGTTTCATCAATCATCCGCGAGGCATTGATGCCATATCATCCCTGTGTGACCCTGCATACCAACAAAGCATAGTGAATTAGACACAAATCAAAGAGTATCAGTGCCGAAGGCAAAAATATATCAAGACAGAAGATTGAAGACAGATTTGCGGGGATCACAGCTAAGAATGATTATCAAAAGCCTAATCCCCGATTAAGACACAGTTAAAGGGAGAAATCATAAAGGTTTATCAGTCAGAAAGCTTCTACCACTACAGCTGAGGCAAATCGATCCCTCTATCTACCACGATGCCACGTGTGCCTCAAAGCAGTCATATCCGAGGCCGAAGTTATTGAGCAAAATAAGATATTCGCCTCAACGCAGCCAGAGAGTTACTTCTGCAAGGAACTTAATGCAAAAAATATCTGCAGAGTTACTCCAACATGACACAGAGCCTCAAAGGTCAAAAAGAGCTCCCACTGAGCTTAAACCTTTATGAGAATCATTTAATACAGAAGACACCTATGTAAGTTTCTTCATTGAGCCCCCCAAAGGCCCAGAAGCCATTAAGTCTGTATTAATTGTAATTGGAGATCTTTTATCAGATCTCACCTCCTCATTCTTCTATATATACTACTGTAGAATATGAGTGAGTGTTGGTTGGTTGTTGGTTGATCACTAGCTATAATATTGGAACTCTTTGAAATAATACATAGTCTGTTGAAGTTGAAGAACAAATTAAAGTCTTGGAAGCCTTGATGATATTTTTGCATGCTTGTTACTGTGAAGGCTCTATCATTGGATCCATGAGCTTGGCTGTTGGTGAAGTATTCTGAACTGTTTATTATTTTCTCCTGTTTTCATTCTGTTCCAAAATTTCTTACTACAGTAGGATAGAAAGTATTAGGCTAAGAAATGACTCCTGGAAGCACCTTAGACCTGTTCATCCCTCACTGTTTTATGTTTTCTTCTGCTGAGGTATTTTAGAGTCTTCAATCTCTCTCTTTAGTTCTCATGCTTGTTTATTTCTATAATAGCTCAAATAGTTGATTTCAGCATGATTTATGGTTCTCCCTGCTTGTCTGCTATCACTTGAAAGCTCTTATTGAAGTCTCCCTTTGAAGTACCATTGTTTTAAGTTAGTCAAAGAGGTCTGTTTAGATCTTGCCCTTTGTCATTGCTTGAACAGTTGTTTTGAAGGTCTTTTATAGTTGTAATCATAGATGTATTAGGTGTTCCCTCTTCTATGACTGCAATTATCAGTGAATCTTTTATTTTTTCTAAGTCATTTAAAATAAAATCTTTGAGGAAATAGGGTGTTCTCCGAATCTTAGATTTCATTTTGAAAGTTGTCTTGAAGTCATTATTTGCTTAAAGAATTTTTGTAGAATTTATGGTTAGCCCTGTCTATCAAATATTTATTTATTGTTCAAGTCATGTTTTCAAGTTCCCTTCGTTGAGAATTAAACTTCTCTTTCCAAATCATTGATGTCCATCTCATTCCAAAACCAAAGGATCCTGTGGCCAAGTTAGATTTGCCCTCTGATATCCCATATCCATTGATGAGTATGTTATGACCTCTTTTTGACTCCATTGCCCAATGAACCAGATGTTTCTCCATTCTATATATCTTTCATAGATCTTTCATTTTCTGCTATGACAACCCAACCAACCAAACAAACAAACACCTGCACTTAATAACTAGTCTAAAATCCGTATGATAAGCACACAAGATAAACCTTTGCAAACAAACATTTGAGAGATCCCTCTCTGAGAACAGGAGGACTAGATCCTAGAACTCTAAAGATTGGTTCTGATGTTGCCTTGTCTTTTGATTTTCCAAACTATCAAAACACGAGACACCAACAGAATGAATGGTAAACATAACAATATCCGATGCGATGTACGTTCGTCCATCTGTCCTTGTTGTCGCTCATTCTGCAATTTTGATCTTACTGCCCATTCCTCCTACGCAATTCATTTGTTGATGGATTCTGCCATATTCAATCAGAACGCAATATCTTCCTCATACGACATCGATTTTTCGAACCATTCATGGCACCGGAATCAGGAAGACGAGATCTATGCAACCATCCTCGTTTCATTCCAATCCTGTAACTTTGAATTTTGAAAAAATTCTTAGGCCCTGATCCCAACCTAATCACTCCTTCCCACTGATGGGCTTTTGGACCCAAAAAACTGATGATTATCTGCCTTGAGCTTCAACACTTTGCTGCTTTCAAGTTATATTAACTGATTTTTCTTGACAAGTCTCTTTGGCAATCACCCTCACATGCCTTGCACCGCAACTGGTTATGTCTCTTGACCATTGCTGTCTGGCTGTTGCTGACCCACTTCAGCATTGCTGGCTACTGTAAACTAATACATATCCAACTGTACCATTGTTTTCTCTATGTGCTTGGAAAACTGTTAGCCTTCCCACTGAGAATGAAGTCCCTCTTGCAACTATGGCATACAACCTCTGTCTTGGAAATCCATTTTCCAAATTAAGCTCGCAAGATGAGTGAAATCTTGTCGTCAACAAAAGCACCAGCTTGTTCTGCAATGGCTGCAAAACACCTTGCATCTTGTCCACTTCTTCACTAAATGGACCGAAACTTCCTGTAACATCTTGTCACAAGAACACACGATCAATCTTGATAAGAAAATATTATGCAAGAATTGAAATGAATACCACCAATTTTTGCTTCTTCAAAGCACCAATTGTCACCTTCCTGTAACATCACATAGATTGCGATCCTTTTTCACATTGGTGTATCCATTTATCGACTCACAATCGACAAACACCCTCGACTAAAACATAAGTCATGCAACATGCGACATCAACAATAAGTCAACATGAAATGTGAAGTACAATTGACACAAGATGATATGAAAAGTGTGCAACACAATCGACACAAGACGATATGAAAAGTGTGCAACACAATCGACACAAGACGATATGAACAGTGTGCAACACAATCGACACAAGTCGATAAACATGTGTGCGACACAATCGACACAAGTCGATATACAACATGATACATTGACAACACTCGTGCATGTATCTACTTACAATGAACTTATTTACAAGTTTTCCATTTACACATATAGACTCATGCATGTGTACACTTTCAACTCTTGCTTTCAAGTAAAAACAAGTACATAATCCAAAAACATGTGGGTCACTATAAGAGTTGAACTGAATGATATTGCTGCAACATAAGTGAGTAACATACCCATCTTTTACACCTCCACGATGAAATTGTGCAACAAAAAGAAATGCCTTCAACTGAAAAACATTCACATGTGATCTTGCATCCTACAAGTTGTGATCCTCTGCTGCAACTTGTCATACTTTCAATAGAAATTCGGGCATACATATACCAAAAATTTTCATCTATGTACAAAGGAAATGCATGCCTTACTTGGTCAACAAATCAAACCATTTCTTACCAATCCACTTCAATGGAGATTTCTCATGCTGAACATCTTCTTCTTGTGAATCATCTGGACTCACATCGATGATGGAATCACTGGTCACATTCTCACCAGTATTTTTATCCTCTTGCTTCATGTGCTTGGGATGAGTGGTTGGATGCAGTGTCTAACACTGGGCAATGAGATGTCCCTTTTTCTGGCAATGTGCACAAATCTTATGCAACTTCTATTCAAGTCGCCTTTTCTTGAACTGTTTCCTGTATGCTATCATTCTCTTCTAGCATCTCGAAACTTGATGGTTATTCAAACCACAATATGAACAACATTTTTTTCTTCCATTCATGCATGCAGATTTTTCATGCTTAACATAATCATAAAAAACATGATTATAGGAAGAATTATACCTTGAATGTTGCTTTGAATTTTCATATTTTTCACCTTCTTGAGAAGATGAACTCGAAGACATTCCAACTCTCTTTTGAAGACCAACAACATTGTTCATGTCCTTAGAGTTGTCACAACTCTCTTGCTCGCCATAAGCTGCATGTCTACAAGCATCGTACTGCAACATGGGTTTCAAACAATTGCATTCATCTTGATTACAAACTTTTCATGTTTGAGGTTTTGAACCTGCAACAAAAGTCCTTCTTGGAACTGTTTCAAGTGCCTTCATGGCTTTAGAACTTTCTCCATAAAGTTGTCCATAGCCAAGACCCAAATACTTAGGCATTTCCTCCACCATAATTGGCTCAACCATGCCTTGTGCATGTTTTCCTAATACTTTACCTTCATAGCCAATTTTCATCATCAATTTGGACCCTTCCTCTAGTGTGTTTCTGAAAAGAACCTACACATTTATCTTGAGAGGAAATTGAAGAAAAACGTGAATTATTTACCTCTTCTTCAAGCATATGCTCGGCTATGGCTTCTTTGGCATCATGGAGCTAAATCTCCATCTCATGCATATTTTGAAGAAGTTCTTGCTTCTCTTTCTTCATAGCAACCAATTTCTTTTGAAGTTTAGTGCTCTCCCTTACATCTTCATACAACTGTTGCACCATATCTTTCACAATGTGAAAGTCCTGCTTCATCTCTTTATCAATGAATATTGCAAAGGAGGAGGATTTAGAAACATCACTTGATGAAGTTTTCATCACTATGTAAATGAATTAAATAAATTCAACAATGATTCACAAAGATTCAAAAACAATTGACAAAGCTTCAAAAACAATTTGGCTGTAGATTCAAGCTCTTCTCTGCAGCTTGTATCTCTTCTTCAAGCAGCCTCTTTTGCAAACAATCCCTCTTGTGCTTCAAGGGTTGCCTTGAGGTCCTTTGGGTAAGGAGGATTCTTTCAACCTTCTTCCTTCTTGTCCTCTTCTGGACTTAGCTAGCAGTAGCTCCCCTTCACCTCTAGCAAACTCAAACTTGTAAGCATCAACCAATTTGCAAACAGTTAAATTATTTGCTTTTTTAAACACACTTCAAGTCAAACAAGCAAGCAAGCAACCTTGTGCTCTTTCAAGCAAGAAACATAGTGCTCTATCAAGCAACCTTGTGCTTCGATACCAACCTAGTCTGAAAATGGGTGGTTGAGTTTTTTTTCTATGCAAGCACCTCCCATTCAATTAAAAAAAATTTAGGATCTTGCTTATACATGCATGTGTAGAATTGATTCTTGATTCAAGTGTATGTGTTTTAACTAGTAAAATTATTTATGTGTGCAATTAAACATTTGTTTAAGCTTATTAAAATCATGTACATCAACCATAAATTGCAGCGAATTAACCAACAACAAACAACATCAAACATAATAAAGGATTTCACCCTCAACACTTAGGCTACGTCTCCTTGAGCCTCCATCAATGGACTTGTCTCTTTGGGATTAAGATGGTAAATTTATTTTACAAGATTATTCTCAACTCCAATGGTTGTTTGGACTATACCAATGGGTTTAGAATACCAAAATATCCCTGTATTGACTGCTCAATATCTGGAAATGGACCTAGGCTCCCTTGGGCTTGACCTCTTCTCTCGGTGTCCTTGAGATTCTATGTGGCACAAAATCTCATAGAAGTCCTCTTATACTCCTGAAACCTGTTATAATGTCTCCAAAACATATCAATCATCCAAAATACTTTGTTCATTCACTCAGAATGAAATCAGTCTCCCCGTTCTATGCCTCTAGCAACTGGTGGCACTGGGCCCCCTGAAACTTCCCTGTGTATTATCGGCCTTTAGAAGTCTCCAAATGCTTTTTAAAACCCCATCATTGGATTCAAAAGGTTCAAGATAGTCAGAAATGACTATTTGTTTCTGAGAATGGCCTTTGGCTGCCCTGGCCAAGCCTCATTCTACTGTTGGCTCATGGTGGCCCTAGTGGCCCTTGGAACTTCTCTGAAGCAAGATCACGCTAAAAAGTCCTCATATGGATCTTAAAACCTCACCAATGGCTCTATAATGCTCTAATTAGTCAAGAATAACTCTTACTTTACTCAGAATGATCGAAAATTGAGCCTTCTACACTTTTTTCCCAATATCTCCTAGGAAAACTCCACTAAATGTGGAGAACTCCAGTTAATTGGAGTTAAATTAGGGCTGACTGCCAAATTTGGCACGCCCCTATCCATTCCGCTTATTAAGATGCGCATTTAAAATTGATGGTTAGGGCGGTGGCCACATGTGCACCCCAACCGTTAAGTGGCTTGTCCATTAGTGGAACCTCCGCACGAAACTGCAGTTTACCATATACCATGGACCTGTGGGTTATGGACCCACGTATACAGTTGGAAGCTCAAAGTAGTGAAATCCTTTAATGGATCTTTGCAATTTCAAAACAAATCGAAATCATATTATAAGCTCATCGCAGATTGGAAGACATACGGTTTCGAAATCGCATGTCGCTAATTATGACTCATAACCTTAACAGTTTTAAACAATGCGACTGCCGACACGAAGTTGCGTTGAGTTGCCGCATCGCAACATTGCAATTTTTCCCTTTTATCACACTTCGACCTTGTGCAGATTTAACATGCCGCTGCTAATGATAAATCCTAAATCCTGCGAAGTGCGCAGTGCTGACACGTGGTCACACCATCACATTGCAACATAAATAACATAACCTGCGATGTCTTAACCTTAAAATTGAACTCCACCGATGTGTGATATGCGCACGGTCACTTCACCTGACACATGTCCCGTCTCAATCACTTCGCAATATATATATCTTAATTTGTGATGAATGAATGGTAAACATAACAATCTCCGATGCGATGTATGCTTGTCCATCCATCCTCACTGTCGCTTCATTCTCTTCGTTCTGCAATTTTGATCTTACTACCCATTCCACTTGCACAATTCATTTGTTGATGGATTCTTCCATATTCGATCATAACGCAATATATTCCTCATACAACGTCGGTTTTTCGAACCATTCGCGGCGCTAGAATCAGGAAAACGAGATCTACGCAACCATCCTGGTTTCATTCCAATCGTGTAACTTTGAAGTTTGAGAAAATTCTTAGGCTCTGATCCCAATATGATCACTCCTTCCCACTGACAGGCTTTTGGACCCACAAAAGCTGATGATTATCTACCTTGAGCTTCAAAACTCTGCTGCTTTCAAGTTATATTAATTGATTTTTCTTGACAAGTCTCTTTGGCAATCACCCTGACATGCCTTGCAACACAACTGGCTATGTCTATTGACCACTACTCTCTGGCTATTGCTGACCCACTTCAGCATTGCTGGATGCTATAAACTGATACATATCCAAATCTCTCTATGTGCTTGGAAAACTGTTAGCCTTCCCATTGAGAATGAAGTCCCTCTTGCAACTATGGCATACAAGCTCTGTCTTGGAAATCCACTTTCTAAATTAAGCTCGCAAGATGAGTGAACTCTTGTCATCAACAAAAACACTAAATTGTTCTGCAATGGCTGCGAAACACCTTGCATATTTTCCACTTTTTCACTGAATGGAAGAAAAATTCCTGCAACATATTTTCACAAGAACACATGATCAATCTTGAAAATAAAATGTTATGCAAGAATTGAAATGAATACCACCTCTTTTTTCTTCTTCAAATCATTGATTGTCACCTTCCTGTAACATCACATACATGGCGATCCTTTTTCACATTGGTGTATCCATTTATCAACTCATAATCGACAAACACCATCGACTAAAACATAAGTCGTGCAACATGCGACATCAACAATAAGTCGACATGAAATGTTCAATACAATCAACACAAGACGATATGAAAAGTGTGCAACACAATCGATACAAGTTGACAAACATGTGCGCGACACAAGTCTATATACAACATTATACATTGACAACACTCGTGCATGTATCTATTTACAATGAAATTATTTACATGTTTTCCATTTACACATACAAACTCATGCATATAAACACTTTCAACTCTTCCTTTCAAGTACAAACAAGTACATAATCCCAAAACATGTGGGTGACTATAAGAGCTGAACTGAATGATATTGCTGCAACATAAGTGAGTAACATACCCATATGTTACACCTCCATGACGAAATTGTGCAACAAAAAAGAAATGCCTTCAACTTAACAACATTCACATGCAATCTTGCATCCTACAAGTTGTGATCCTTTGCTGCAACTTGTCAAACTTTCAACAGAAATTCAGGCTTACATATACCGAAAATTTTCATCTATGTGCAAAGGAAATGCATGCCTTACTTGGTCAAGAAATCAAACCATTTCTCACAAATCCACTTCAATGGTGATTTCTCCTACTGAAGATCTTCTTCTTGTGAATCATCTAGATGCACATCGATGATGGAATCGCTGGTCACATTCTCACTAGTCGTTTTATCCTCTTGCTTCATGTGCTTGGGATGAGTGGTTGGATGCAATGTCCAACATTGGGCAATGAGATGTCACTTTTTCTGGCAATATGTGCAAATCTTTTTGCATCTTCAGTTCAAGTTGAATTTGCTTGAACTATTTCCTCTATGCTATCATTCTCTTCCAGTATCCTTTGGGAAAGGAGGATGCTTTCAGCCTTCTTCCTTCTTGTCCTCTTCTGGACTTAGCCAGCAGTAGCTCCTCTTCACCTCTAGAAAACTCA
The DNA here is from genome assembly GCA_034641835.2 of Pinus albicaulis. NCBI lineage: Eukaryota > Viridiplantae > Streptophyta > Pinopsida > Pinales > Pinaceae > Pinus > Pinus albicaulis. The sequence goes on along the minus strand of CM076576.1, from coordinate 718,215,613 downwards.
AACTTGTAAGCATTAGCCAATTTTCAAACAATTATATTATTTGCACTGTTAAACACCCTTAAAGTCAAACAAGCAAGCAAGCAACCTAGTGCTCTGTCAATGAATGTTGTGCTCTGATACCAAATTGATATGAAAAAAAGTTCAAAGATTGGGATCAGGGCCAAAGTATTTTCTCAAAATTCAAAGTTACAAGATTGGAATGAAACCAGGATGGTTGTGTAGATCTTGTCTTCTTGATTCTGGCGCCATGAATGGTTCAAAAAACCGATGTTGTATGAGGAATATATTTCATTCTGATCAAATATGGTAGAATCCATCAACAGATGAATTGCATAGGTGGAATGGGAAGTACGATCAAAATTGTAGCATGAAGAGAACGAAGCGACAGTGAGGACAGATGGACGGGCATACATCGCATTAGAGATTGTTATGTTTACCATTCATTCATCGCAAGTTAAGATATATATCTTGCGATGCGATTGAGACAGGACACGTGTTAGGTGGAGTGACTGTGAGCATATCACACGTCGGTGGAGTTCAAGTTTATAGTTAAGACATCACAGGTTATGTTATTTATGCTGCGATGCGATGGCGTGACCACGTGTCAACACTGTGCACTTTGCAGGATTTAGGATTTATCATTAGCAGCGGCATGTTAAATTTTCTAGAGGCCGAAGTGCGATAAAAGGTTAAAATTGCGATGTTGCGATGTGGCAACTCATCGCAACTTCGTGTCGACAATCCCATTGTTTAAAACCATTAAGGGTATGAGTTATAATTAGCGACATGAGATTTCGAAACCGTATGTCTTCCGATCTGCGATGAGCCTTTAATATGATTGCGATTTGTTTTGAAATTGAAAATATCCGTTAAAGGATTCCACTGTTATGAGCTTCCAACTGTATACGTGGGTTCATAACCCACAGGTCCATGGTATATGGTAAACTACAGTTTCGTGCAGAGGTTCCACTAACGGACAAACCACTTAATAGTTGGGGGTGCGCATGTGGCCACCGCCCTAACCATAACTTTTAAATGCATGGCTTAATAGGCGGAGTGGATAGGGGTGCGCCAAATTTGGTGGTCAACCCTAATTTAACTCCAGTTAACTGGAGTTCTCCACATTTAGTGGAGTTTTCCTAAGAGATATTGGGAAAAAAATGTAGAAGGCTCAATTTTCGACCATTCTGAGTGAAGGAAGAGTCATTCTTGACTGATTTGAGAATTATAGAGCCATTGGTGAGGTTTTCAAAGCTAGCTGAGGACTTCTAAGCATGATTTTGATTCAGATAAGTTCCAAGGGCCATCAGGGCCACCAGGAGCCAGCAGTAGAATGAGGCTTAGCCAAGGCAGCCAGAGGCCATTCTCAAGAAAATAATAGTCATTTCTGACTACCTTTAACCTTCTAAATCCAATGATGGTTTTGCAGAAGAATTTGGAGACTTTTGAAGGCCAAAAAGCCACATGGAAGTTTTAGGGAGCCTAGTGCCACCAGGTGTTGGAGGCATAGAACAGGGAGCCTGAGTTCATTCTGAGCGAATGAACAACCTATTTTGGATGATTGATGTGTTCTGGAGACAGTAGAAAAGGTTTAAGGAGAAAAATATGACTTCTAGGATAAATTGTGCCACATAGAAGCTCAGGGAAGCTAAAGGACACCGACAGAAGAGTTCAAGCCCAAGGGAGCCTAGGTCCATTTCCATAGATTGAGCAGTCAATCCAGGGGTATTTTGGTATTCTAAACCCATTGGTACAGTCCAAAAAACCATTGGAGTTGAGCATCAACTTGTAAAATAATTTGACCATCTTAATCCAAAAGAGCCAAGTCCATTGACGGAGGCTCAAGGAGACATAGCCCAAGTGTTGAGGGTGAACTCCTTTATTATGTTTGTTGTTTTTTTATTGTTGGTTAATTTGCTACAATTTATGGTTTTTGTACATGCTTTTAATCAGCTTAAAAAAATGTTTAATTGCACACATAAAGCCTTAAACCGGTTAAAACACATACACCTGAATCAAGAATTCAATTCCCCACATGCATGTATAAGAAAGATCCTAAATCTGTTTGAATTGAGTGGGAGGTGCTTGCATAACAAAACAAGTTAGCCACCCATTTTCAGATCAGGTTGGTATCAGAGCACAAGGTTGCTTGACAGAGCACTATTTTTCTTGCTTGAAAAGGCACAAGGTTGCTTGCTTTCTTGTTTGTCTTGAAGGGTGTTTAACAGTGCAAAGAATTTAATTGTTTATAAATTGGATGATGCTTACAAGTTTGAGTTTGCTAGAGGTGAAGGGGAGCTACTGCTAGCTAAGTCTAGAAGAGGACAAGAAGGAGGAAGGATGAAAGTATCCTCCTTACCCAAAGGACCCCAAAGCAACCCTTGAAGCACAAGAGGGATTGTTTACAAAAGAGGCTTCTTGAAGAAGAGATACAAGCTGCGGAAAAGAGCTTGAATCTACATAAGTGTTTTTGAAGCTTTGTCAATTGTTTTTGAATCTTTGTGAATTGTTGTTGAAGTTATTTAATTTAGTTACATAGTGATTAAAACTTCATGAAGTGATGTTTCTAAATCCTCCTCCTTTGCAAGACTCTTTGATAAAGAGATGAAGAAAGACTTTCACATCATGAAAGATATGGTGCAACAGTTGTATGAAGATGTAAGGGAGAGCACTAAACTTAAAAAGAAATTGGTTGCTATGAATAAATAGAAGAAAGAGCTTATTCAAAAGATGCATGAGATGGAGATTCAGCTCCATGATGCCAAAGAAGCCTTAGCCAAGCACGTGCTTGAAGAAGTGGTAAATAATTCAAGTTTGTCTTCAATTTCCTCTCAAGATAAATGTGTAGGTTCTTTTGAAAAACACACTAGAGGAATAGGGTCCAAATTGATGATGAAAATGGGCTATGAAAGTAAAGTATTAGGAAAACATGCACAAGGCATGGTTGAGCCTATTATGGTTGAGGAAAGGCCTAAGTATTTGGGTCTTGGCTATGGAAAAATTTATGGAGAAAGTTATAAAGCCACGAAGGCACTTGAAACATTTCCAAGAAGGACTTTTGTTGTAGGTTCAAAACCTCAAACATGCAAAGTTTGTAATCAAGATGAATGCAATTGTTTGAAACCCATGTTGCAGCAATATGCTTGTAGACATGCAGCTTATGACGAGCAAGAGAGTTGTGACAGAAATAAGGACATGAACAATGTTGTTCGTATTCAAAAGAGAGCTGGAACCTCTTTGAGTTCATTTTCTCAAGAAGGTGAAAAAGATGAACATTCAAAGAAACATTCAAGGTATAATTCTTCCTATAATCATGTTTTTTATGATTATGTTAAGCATGAAAAATATGCATGCATGAATGGGAGAAAAAGTTGTTGTTTATATTGTGCTTTGAATAACCATCAAGTTTCGAGATGCTGGAAGAAAATGATAGCATATAGGAAACAATTCAAGCAAAGGCAACTTCAATAGAAGATGCAAAATATTTGCACACATTGCTAGAAAAAGGATCATCTAATTACCCAATGTTGGACATTGCATCCAACCACTCATCCCAACCACATGAAGCAATAGGATAAAAATACTGGTGAGAATGTGACCAGCGATTCCATCATCGATGTGAGTCCAGATGATTCACAAGAAGAAAATGTTCAGTAGGAGAAATCACCATTGAAGTGGATTAGTAAGAAATGGCTCGATTTCTTGACCAAGTAAGGCATGCATTTCCTTTGTACCTAGATGCAAATTTTCGGTATATGTATGCTTGAATTTCTGTTGAAAGTATGACAAGTTGCATCAAAGGATCACAACTTGTAGGATGCAAGATTGCATGTGAATGTTGTTGAGTTGAAGGCATTTATTTTTATTGCACAATTTTTCCGTGGAGGTGTAAAAGATGGGTATGTTACTCACTTATGTTGCAACAATATCATTCAGTTCAGCTCTTATAGTCACCCACATATTTTGGGATTATGTACTTGTTTGTACTTGAAAGGAAGAGTTGAAATTTTACATATGCATGAGTTTGTATGTGTAAATGGAAAAATTGTAAATAAGTTCATTGTAGATAGATACATGCATGAGTGTTGTCAATGTATCGTGTTGCATATTCACTTGTGTCGATTGTGTCGCACACATGTTTGTCGACTTGTGTTGATTGTGTTGCACACTTTTCATATCGTCTTGAGTCGATTGTATTGCACATTTCATGTCGACTTATTGTTGTTGTCGCATGTTGCACGAATTATGTTTTAGTCGAGGGTGTTTGTCGATTATGAGTTGATAAATGGATACACTAATGTGAAAAAGGATTGCCATGTATGTGATGTTACAGGAAGTTGAAAATCAGTTATTTGAAGAAGCAAAAAGAGGTGGTCTTCATTTCAATTCTTTCATAAGATTTTCTTTTCAAGATTGATCGTGTGTTCTTGTGACAAGATGTTGTAGGAATTTTTGGTCCATTCAGTGAAGAAGTGGACAATATGCAAGGTGTTTTGCAGCCATTATAGAACAAGCTGGTGTTTTTGTTGACGACAAGAGTTCACTCATCTTGCGAGCTTAATTTAGAAAGTGGATTTCCTAGACAACGCTTGTTTGCCATAGTTGCAAGAGGGAATTCATTCTTAGTGGGAAGGTTAACAGTTTTCCAAGAACATAGAGAGAACAATGGTACAGTTGGATATGTATCAGTTTACAACTGCCAACAATGCTGAAGTGGGTCAGCAACTGTTGGCGAGTGATCAGGTCTCGCGGGCAAGACCAAGGTTCAGGAGTTGTGGCCAACACAGGAATCCGCTGTAGTCTAGGATCACGCCGGCATTATCACCCTACTCTAGAGAGTAGAGAGTCTCACCCGAGGCGTGCCACGACCACATGCAGGAGGGGAATAGACCAATGGCAAGGAACGGATCCACAATTCATTCTCATTATTGATTAGATTGCATAAATATAATCACATACGCAACAACATTCATAGAGCATACAGATATTAGAAAAATGAAATTTTGAAGCATCTCAACCAACACACATGCATGTGAATCACACAAATAGACATTAACCTGCAATTATATTAAGCTCTCGGCCAAATCCACAGTTACACAGATTTGCAATGGGCTTACAAATCTGATACATATGACTTGCGGAACAGAGATGTACATCCTGAGAACCCTAGGAACTACAGAGACCTCATCCATAATCTGGGTTCCTGCTGCAGCATGCGTTTCTTCTCCTTCAGTCGCTCTCCTCTCTCTCTGCTTTCTTCCGGGTGACGGCTATTTATTCACCCGCTGTCGCGACTGTTAGTTCTTCTTATGTCCTTCTTCAGCTGCTTCTAGCTTTTCTCTGATCATCTGTGTGTTCCGCTTGCGTTCTTCTGCTGTATCTTCTCCTTATCTGTACTTATGCGTCTAGTTTCCTCCGCTATGTGCCTGTTCCTTCGCAACCTTGGTAGCTCCGCTGTTTGGTGTGGTTACGACTGCCATGTGCCCTTGTTCCGCAACCCCAAAATCGGGCCGTTATTTCAAAGTCAAAACGTTCAAAACAAGGTTTTTCAAAACAAGGGCCCTAACAGGCCCCGACCACAGTTCCTTGACTCGTCCTCGAGTCAATCACAAATCACTGTTTCTACCTCCATTGCCCTGCTTGACCCCGTGCCCTGTTCGCCCTGTGTGCCTTCATCCTGTGCTCGTTCCTGCTGTGTGCCTTCAGGCGGCTGTTCAAACAAGGGCCCCAACTCCGGGACCATTTGGAACACTGTAGCTCGAAGCTCAGTAAAAGCCGACACAACTTGCTGCCACCTCTGGATGAGCGAGTATGTTTCCTCAGCGAGCTTGGTGACAACAGCCTCCTCGATGGGCGTTGGGACAACTCCGAACATTGTGCTGATCTGGGTCTTGGCTGCCGCTGCGAGCTGTTGTATGGTCCGGGCGCTAGCTTGAAGGGGCAGCCGGAGCTCATGAATGACGCGTTTGGCCTCCACCAAGCAAGCCTCTATGTGTTGGATCTGTGCCTCAAGTTCATCAGCCTGGGCGTATAATTGATCCAGCCTTGCGGGGTCCGTAGCCTCTTGAATTTCCCTTGAAACCTGCTGGAGTTGGGCTGAAATTGGCTGGGTCTTGACGGTGAGAGCCAGGGAGCATTCCTGAAGGCCCTTCAGGAGGTCATGAGCCTCTCGTGCCGTGGAATGAAGTGCTTCCTGCATCTGAGCTGCCTGGCCTTGCTTGGCGGCCACCTGGGCTGAATAGTCGACCCTGGGCTCGGGCGGCACGGCACGGGTCGCTAACGCCGCACGAAGCTCGTGATTCTCCCTGTATAAGTCCTGAATGGCGATGCAGAGGTGGATAGCTTGCTCGGAGAGGCTGGCCACAACGATTTCGGAAGGCAACAGGGGGTAATGAGGCTCTAGGGAGGGCCAGAACTTGGAGAACATCCGGGTGACATTGGTGATCATTGCTTCCATCTGCTCCTGTGTTGTTCGGAGTTGGTCGCGCTATTCAGTAAGCGCGGAAATTTGGTGTTGCTGCTCGGCATACTGCTGCTGGAGTCCCAAATGTAATCTTTCGGCCTGCTGGGCCGCCCTTTGAATCAGTAGGTACAACTGAGCTGGATTGTCAGGCTGGTAGGTGGCGGTCCCAGAAGCGCTCTGCGCCGGCATTTGCTCCGGCAACGGTTGCCCACCGGCAACTGTTCGAGTGACATGCTCAGGAGGTGAGAAGGGCATGGCCTCTGGATGTGCAGATTCAACCATATTCAGATCCGGCAGTTCTTGCTGATCAATGTGGGCCGGTTGTGGGGGGACTGTGGCCTCAGGTGGAACCTCAGCAGAATCAGACCCGGTGCGCAACTACTGTGTGAATATATCAGTGAAAGGAGGGTGGGGTTCGACCGCGGGGTCGATCGATGGTATGACTGTGGCAGCACCAGAGTCAACCTCAGCCCCGCAGTCCCCACCCATGAGTTCCCGAATAATGGGGTCGGACACCGTAGCTGAGGAATTAGACGGGGCAGATGAAGTGGCAGGCGGATGAACGGTGGATGGAGCGATGGACAGTGTGGTGGGGGTATGTGGCAAGCGAATGTTGATGAATTCAGATGGGTCGATGAGGGGTTCCTCTTGAATCAGGACCCCTGTTCTTGGGGGTAGTGGTGGATCATCAGCAGTGAGGTCCACCACCGGATTTGCCTCGGTGGTGCGGGCCCTCTTAGCTTGAGGGGCCTCGGGTGGATCCCTAGGCCCGCTCGTCTCGCCCATCGGGGTCGTGAGTGGATCAGCAGAGGTAAACAGGATAGTGGGGATGGGGGAGGTGAGCGGAGCAGTACGGGGGTGCGAAGTGGAGCGAGTGAGCTGAAATTCATAAAATAAAGGAAACGGGGTAGCACCGCTATAAATAACCTGGGCCACCACATTGAAATTTCGTACCTGGTTGTTGAAGTGGCGGACGACGGGGATGAGCGGTTCGGGGATTTCTTTTAATGGCACTGCCACCTCCGTCTCGGCAAGCTATTGCACTGGTGCCATCCTGTCAAAATTGTATCTGGGGAGCCCGTCCCGCATGTGCTTCGTGACCCCCGGCCATGAACAAACTTCACGATGGAAGGTAGCATCGTCCAAATGAAATTTCAGCGGCGTCATTCGGAAGGTGTCTGCCGGAACGCAAGCGGGTCAGAGGTAAGTATGCTTGTGACTTACCCCGAACCACACTTTCTCACTATATTCATCCAATAGGTTCCTGGGCACCCATTGCTGGCATGCCACCACATCCGTCATTAGCCGGTACCACGACCGAAACGCATCTGCATTCACCAGTTTGGTACTGGGGTCATTTGAGACTTGCCATGGGGTGAATTTCATTGCGAGGGGCTGGCCCTCGGGGATCTCTGCTGGGAACCGGATGTGTGGAGTGTGCCATTTCCACATGGAAAAAGAAATAATCAAATAGCCATAAATAAAAGTAGTTGTGCGCTTATAATTCTCCTCGCACGCATCAAAAAACTCTTTTAACAAGAAGGAACACCAATTCAGTTTGGTGCCTTGGACACAATGTTCAGCAATAGAAATAGTATCAAGAGTGCATTCTCCCTTGGTGTAATGCCTCATTGTCTTGCTGGCAATGAGGTAACAGGCGAATCGAATCTCGGGCTTGTTAATGAGGTCGATCTTGGCTCCTTTCCCCCCCCTGCGAGTGCCATATTTCGCATAGAGGTCCGCATCGCCTGACTTTCATGCGCGCTTGGAGGAGGTCTGGCAGGCTGTTGAGACGTCGACGCCCGTCTGTGAAAGCCCTGTGAGGCGATGAATATCTTCGGCGTGAATGGGAATTTCCTGGGTCAGCCACAAGGACCGATTCTGAATTCGGCTGAGGAGGAAGCGTGTACATTGCAGAACCGGTCCGGTGGTGCCAAAGACCGAGAGATTTATCAAGTTCATCAGGGACGAGTTTTGAAGGCCCATGAACTCTGGTAACAGGCGGCTGGCGGGGTTACCGGCTGCAGTGTAGTAGTGCTCCATATATGCCTGCCGCTGGAGGGATGGAAATTTGGTAGCATTTGAGAGGTTGGCATCAATCAAGGCTGCATTATCATATTTTCCCACAAGGGACTCGGTCTTGTGAATCCGAGTGTCAAGCTCTGGTTCAATGACAGCTGGGACGACCTTCAGAATTTTGGCCCGGCACTGATAGACCTGTAGAATATGCCTTGGACGCCTTTCCTGGTGCGGTGTGTTCTGAGAATTCAATGGCTCTGGTGCTGTTGCAATTTCTAATTCGAACGGGTCCGAAATTCTCGTGATTTTGGCTTCCATGCAAGTTATGTCAGCACCTGGCACGAGTGGAGTTGATGAGACCCCCTAACAAGTTAATTCCTGCTGGCATTCCTTCTGCGATAATCATGCGATCAATCGCATGCCAATAAGTGTTGTGACAGTTGCTGACGGTGGCATGGGGAAATCGGCAGACGCGACGGTTGAGGTTGCTGCGGGTGATGGCCAAATGATGACGACACGGTTACTGCCAATTATGGTAATTAATGATGCAGATCTAGGCGATCCTACGGACTGGCACAAGTACGTGGGTGGAATGAGCTGGACTGACATGGGGACTGATACAGATCCTACAGGGATGACACGCTGGACCAACGCCTTCCCGACCACAGTTGGTTGCGGTGCGGCCCCCGCAACTGAGCGGTTATTGACACACTACCTATGAACAGAGAAGACCTCCTACGCTCATCCCGGTTGTGGGAGAGTTATTCAACTATGCTACGCTATGGGTGCTCTCGGGTGCGAGAGTTATTGATGAGAAATGAAAGGTACTTACTCCTGGTAGGGTTTCAGGCGTGCGCCATTCACCCACCCAGGAAGAACCGTACCGTCCAGCTGTGCCAACTGAACGGCTCCAGAATCGCAAATCTCGATAACGAAGTAGGGTCCCAACCAGTGCATCTGTAGCTTTCCTGGGAACTTCTGGAACCTGCTGTCGTATAAAAGAACTTTGCCGCCAAGTTGGAAGGTTTTGTTCTTAATGTGGCAGTCGTGCCACGCTTTCTGCCCTTCCTTCTGAATCTTCTGGTGGAATTCAGCCAGGAAGCGGGCCTCACCCAGTTCCTGTAATTCATGGAGGCGCTCCTGGAGGGAGGCCTCTTTCGAAAACTTCAGAGATGTGGCGATCAACAGGCTTGGTATAATAAACTCGGCGGGGATCACAACCTCCCGGCCGTACACGAGCTGGAACGGCGTTTGATTGGTCAAGCGCTTCACCGTAGTCCGATAGGCCCATAAGGCCGCTGATAGGCGCTCATCCCAATCATCACGCTGGGCATTACAAATCTTAGTCAAGCCTTTCTCAAGAATCTTATTGAAGGCTTCCACCGTACCATTAGCCTGCGGGTGATACGGGCTACTCTTGTGATGCTGAACCATGAAGGTGTCCAATAGTGTCTTGACCGTGTCACTAATGAAGTGCGTACCTTGATCACTGGTTAAACTTCGCGGGCAGCCAAACCGGCAAATGATGTGCTCAAAAATGAACCGGGCGGTGGTATCCGCCGTGCAGTCGCGTACCGCCGCTGCCTCAGCCCACCTGGTGAGGTAATCCGTGGCGGTAATGATGTACCGGGCCTTGGAGTGTCTGGCGACCGGGGCTATGGGACCTACGAAATCGACAACCCACTTCTCGAACGGCCACAACACATGCACTGGGTGTAACAGAAGCTCGTCCCGGTGAGAGGGCCTTCCCGTTCGCTGGCATACGTCGCATCGCTTCACATAGGCCTTACAATCGGTATGTACTGTCGGCCACCACAGGCCAACTTGGAGCACCTTTCTTGCAGTGGGTTTCGCACCCACATGCCCTCCCGCAACACTGCTGTGACATTCCCACATTACCGCTTCCCGTTCGTGGTCAAGGACGCACCTGCGCAAAACCTCATCGAGGCCCAGTTTGTATAGCTGCCTTGCGATCAATTGGTAGTCGGCGACACGGACGACCAAATTCCGTTTCTGGAGCGGGGTGTAATCCTGAGGGCATTGCCCCGTGGTCAGATAGGCGGCAGTGTCGGCCAAGTAATCTGGTACAACTTCGACTCGGAAGAGGTCAGCGTCTGGAAGCTAATCGTCGAGGGAGCCGTCATTCTCCCCTGTCTCCAACCTGGATAGGTGATCGGGCCCGACATTCAACCTCCCGGGCTTGACGATTACTTCGAACATGAATTCTTGAAATAGCAGAAGCCAACGGCAAATCCGTCCTTCCAGAACAGGCTTATTGACCAGGTACTTCAGGGCAAAGTGGTCCGTGAAGAACTTGAACTTGCCCCCTAGAAGATAGTGGCAAAACTTCTGAAGAGAGTACACCATCGCTAGCGCCTCCCTCTCGGTCGTGGTGTAATTCTTCTCCGCATTGGACAGTTTGCGGCTGGCGAAGTAGACTGGGTGGTCAACTGTTGTATCGCCGGGTTGTGCCAAGAAAGCCCCAAGTGCAATACTGGAAGCGTCGATATGCACATGGAACTTCTTATCCCAGTCTGGATGAACTAGAATAGGCGCCGACGCCAGCTTTTCCTTCAGGGTGTCCAGGGCTACCCAACACTCCTCCGTCCACTGAAAGACTGCGGACTTCCGCAGAAGTTGTTCTAACAGAGCAGTGATCTTGGCATAGTTGCGGATAAACATCCTATAGTATCCCGTGTTCCCGAGAAATGCCCGCAACTGTTTCACCATCTCGGGGGCTTCCATGTGTACGATCACCGCAACCTTGGTGGGGTCGACGCAGACCCCTTGCTTGCATACCACATGTCCCAACAACGTGCCGAACGGAATGGCAAAAATACATTTCTTTAAGTTCAAGGAAATCTGCAGCTGGCGACACCGATCAAACATGACCCGCAACAGGGTAGCGTGTTTCTTTAATAAACTGTAGATAGTCCAGTCGTCCATGTAGACTTCCAGGAACTTGTGAATGTACTTCCGGAAGGCGGCGATGATAATCTGGGAGAACACGGCTTGAGCGTTCTTCAAGCCAAACGGCATGACGTGGTATGTGAACGACCCCCATTCGGTGGTGAATGTTGTCTTTGACTTATCTTCTTCCGCAATACGCACCTGATGAAAGCCCGAAAAGCCATCAGTGAAAGAGTAAGCTTCGTTCCCCGCAACATGGTCCAACACTTTGTCGCTGAAAGGGGTGGGAAACGGATCATGAATGCAGGCATTGTTCAGACTGCGATAATCGACACAAACCTATATCTCCTCCTTGTCCTTCTTATTCTGGATGACGATAGGGCTCACCCACTCTGCTTCCTCCACGGGAAAGATTAGACCCGTGGCCAACATCTTATCGATTTCCATCTTAACCTTCTTTTTAACCCGCGGGTTCAACCGGTAGGGTCGGTGCTTCACAGGCCTGGCACCCGGTTTCAGCACGATGCGCATTTCGCCAAGGTCGCCTTTGATGCCCTTCAGATCTGCTATCGATGAAGGGAACAAGTCTTCATATTCCTGAAGGAGGCTGAAAATCTCCTTGGTCGTCTCTTCGTCCCAGTAATCGCCCACTGTAGCCAACTTAGGCTTCTCCTCCGTACCGATGTTTAGCTTCTTTGTCTTCGGTGGCCAGCTCTCCGTTAACGTTTTGCTCGCCTTCCTTCTCTTCGAAATACAGGTGCCTCAGGTCCTCCAGACCATCGTCCTCCGGATCGCTGTCAATCCTTTGGTAGACCAACTCTTGCACGGCCTCAGGACGGGCGGGCAGCGTGCAGCCGTCGGTCTGTGGATCACGGAAAAAAAGTACTACCCTGATAGCGTGCAATGCCTGAGATTCCAACTCTGTGTCTCTCGCAAAAGAGAAGCACCGCACAAATTTGCGCGCAAATTCCGTCCAAGAACTAGTCCCTCATTTCCGTTCTTCCTCCAAGTACCATGCGTGGGGGATGGTGTCTAAAGAGTGGACAAACCGATGAACCCAAAGCTCTTCCGGGTATCCTATACTTCGCCACTGCTCCTCACAGGTCCGCAAGTGGTCCTGCGGATTGGAGGTCCCAGAGTACCGCTGCCTACTTCGAGGGCCTTCATCTTCTTTGAACCGTGCCCGCAACGCGTCCGCCACACTACTCCACCGCGACAAGGTATTGCGGTGGTTTTTCCACCACCGGGCTGCTGTAGACTATAGTGCGACGTCCAAAAGGGGTAGTCTGCTTCCTTCCGGCACCATGTCCTCAACCTTGGTAATAAGGGTATTGAAAACTTGCATGTTTGACAGGGTGGGGTATTCTCTGAACTCAGCACCAATCCAACTGACGCGGCCAACATGAGCACATCTCCGCGTGCTGGTCTCATACCCCCCCTGCTGCCAGTCTTCCCACGCGAGTTCGGATCCCAGCTCCGAGCTCTGGACACTCCACCAATTGACAGAGCCAGTCGCGGTCGGGTTAATATAGTCTTCCCGCTTCCCTGCAGTCATCTGGTAGAGGTGGTACATCATCTGAGCATCCTCCCGGTTATCCACCGTCTCGGTATACCTCGGGCCTTGATATGGGTTGAGAGGCTGAGTGACCCGGACCTCCCCATCTTCAAAGATCATCAGCTCCTTTTTGAGGTCGATGACAGCATAATTCTCAAAAGCCCAATCAATGCCTAATAGGGCGGGGTAAGGATCCTTGTCTCCCATAATATCAATAACCTCAAAATCAGTGTAAGTCTTTACCCCCGCAATGTTGACCTCGACACCTTTGAGTCGGCCAATCGGCAGAATGCAGTACTGGTTCGCCATTCTGAGTTGGATGGGCGAGTAGGCCAGCCGTGGCTTTCCGAGAGCCTCCCACATCTTGCGCGGCAGGATGTTGACGTCAGACCCTAAATAAAGCATGGTGTCGCTGATTTGGAATCCCCCAACCTGCGTATTGAGCCGAAACTCTTTACCCGTTCGTCACTTATTTCGCTTGATGCGCTGCACCGATTGGGGTGCTGTGTCCACCGATTCCCCCAATCCTGTCCTCCCCTGCAGTGCCCCTTCTAAAGTACACTTGAGCTGCTACCGCAGAGCAGCACTGTCAACAATCTTGAGGAATAGTTGGAGCCACTCTTCAATCAGGGTTCCTGGGGCGTGCTATGGCCCAGGATCTGTCGGCAGGGGTGCCTCCAGGCCTCCCGCTTCGCGCAGCTGAGCAAATGCCTCAACCGCCTCCTGAAAATACTTCTTCTGTGCCTCGGGCCTGATTACCCGATGCGGGGATGCTAGCCTGACAACTGGTGCCAGCTCCTTTCCGCGAGCGTCCTCCCTCATTTTCTTACCGCCCCTCGTCACAATAGCGACGTTCTGTATGGCCGGAGTCGCAGCCGCGCGCGGCTCGACGTTTACCAAATTCGTGCCCCTCTGTCGTGCACGTTCTTCCCACTTTTTGATGAGCTCCGGACAGTATTTTGTCGCATGGGTGTTTACGCGGCACTGGGAACACCACGGACGGCAAGGGATGGGACATTCGTGAGCCACATGGCCCTCCTGGTCACAGTTATAGCATTTCACTGGCCCGCGCCCCCCAGCGCGGCCTCCGCGTGCCCTGGGCCCTCTTCCTCTAGGAGCCTCATTCACCCTATAGGAGGGTCGGTCCAACCGGTCCGCGAGTGCGTCGAGAGCCCGACATTGCTCAGTGTTTTGAGTCGTGGAAGCGAAAAAATCACAATATACGTTGTTCGACACGTTGGAATACTTCTGTAGAATCGAGCACATCCGAGGTGGATGTCCCACCGTCCGTCAAATCTCACAATACTCTGTGGCGGCTGGGTTGAGTTGGGAGGGGAACCCCGCATAAGGATGTTGCGGCTGGTATACCCCCTGTGGATTCAGCGCCGCGCCACCCCCCGTGGGTGGCCCCCCTTGAATTTCCGCGACCGAGGGTCCCACCCCCGGGCCCCGCAACCGAGGACACTCAGTTGCGACATGGCCTTCGACCAGGCAGTGAGTGCACCAAACGTTTGGCCTGGCTGGTCTGACTGGCTGTATCTCCTTGAGATTTTCGGTCAAGCTAGATATCTGATGCTGCAATCCCACCAAGGAGGGATCCTGCGGGCCCGGACCTCCCCGATATTCCTGAGGGTAGCCCGCCATGGCATCGATCTTCATGGCCTGCTCCAAAGCGTCCTGCAGATTGTCAATCTTCTGTTGGGTGAGGGGGGTTTGCGTCAAGGGAAGCAAAGCCTTGATGAACAAGTCCCTCTGATGGTTCAGATTGATCGGGTAACTGAGTTTCCCGATCGCGTCCTTGAATCGCCGCATTAGCTCCCATGCGGTTTCTCCTTCCTTCTGTTTAATTTCCCAGAGCTCGGACAGACCCTGTTGGTCCGTCTGGGGAAGCTTAAATTCCCGGACAAAATCCTGCTTCACGTCCGCAATGACGGGATTCGGGTGGGCCTCAGACCACTTGATGAACCATCGTAGAGCCCTCTCTCTGAGCGTGGTTTGGAACTCTATTAGTTTCCCTGCGTCCGGCATCTGCCAAGCCCTCCAAATGGCTTCGCACAGATACCAGTGTTGCTCGACATCATCATTACCCCGGCCCGAGAACTCGGGATACCGGGTAAAAGACCCAGCCATGTTCACTTGCGGCGGGTTGACCAGGATAAATCCTCCGGGTCCTGGTTGCGTGACTGTTCCACTCGGGAATGCAATACTACTAGTGCTGCTGCTACTAACGGGTGTCGCCGTCGACACTGAACTACTGTGCAATTGACTCAATGCCTGGTGCTTAACGAAAATATTACTCAAATGTTGATAAAGTACCAGGGGACGGTAGGGATCCTGGCTATGCAGATTGGGGGGAGTATGGCAGCCTGGAGGACTGAATGCTGTCTGCTCTTGAAACAACTGCTGCATCACAATGTACCACTCACCATCGGAACTTTCCTCTGGCTGCATACTTTCATCATCTTCGTCAGTCACCGTCTCCCTTGCTCGCTTAGCTAGGCTCCCATGCACCCATCACACTCCCAAAATGGTCCCTTCTTGTCCCTGGGTATCCGTGTCCATAATTCCTACCCTCTGAGGCGCCTCCTTCTGATTCTTCCTCTCGATCTCTCGTCTTTTCAAATCTCACATCACCCTTCTTCGCCACCTATCGACAATCTGTGCCCGCCGATGTGCACATCGCTCCCTCAACGTCCTTGCGGCCTCAGCATCCATTCCCCACTCCCCGCGTCACATTCTACATGGCATCGATCCCTTCAACCCTTCCCCCAACACCGGTGGTTTACGCTTCCATACTCGTCTTGTGGAATTCTATCAACCCTTCATCCACCATCAGAGTTTTAATCCACAGCGGAATCTCCTTAAGAAGCTTCCCTATGAGCCCGAAGCGGAAGATAGCCTCAGCCTTCGAGAAGGATTGATAGCACTCAACAACAAACTCCACAATGTATCCTTCCAACGTGGTCTCCACCCAAAAATCCACCGCGCGGGTCAAATCGGTGTTCAACCGATGTAGAGCCACCAGATCTCCGTGCACCCACCTGCGGTTTATCTTCCGCGAGCCATCTCGAGGCACCTTCGTCTGTAACCTCCGCAACCAATTGTAAAGGTCGGTAGGGAGCTTTCCCCAGAAAATTTCGTACGTATCACCGGCTAAATCTGAGAAAAGGACGAGTTCCTTGATCGCTGCCTCCCCTTTCTTAGTCAACTCCGCTTGTTGAGCAATGAAATGGTCTAAATGATTATCCCACCATCGCCATATCTCCCCTTCAAAGATCCGCGATACCATGGTCTAGATCCCCTCATATCATGCGGGTCCTGGAAAAGGAACCATTGTTGGCGAGTGATCAGGTCTCGCGGGCAAGACCCAGGTTCAGGAGTTGTGGCCAACACAGGAATCCGCTGTAGTCTAGGATCACGCCGGCATTATCACCCTACTCTGGAGAGTAGAGAGTCTCACCCGAGGCGTGCCGCGACCACATGCAGGAGGGGAATAGACCAATGGAAAGGAATGGATCCGCAATTCATTCTTATCAGTGATTAGATTGCATAAATATAATCACATACGCAACAACATTCAGAGAGCATACAGATATTAGACAAATGAAATTTTAAAGCATCTCAACCAACACACATGCATGTGAATCACACAAATAGACAGTAACCTGCAATTTTATTAAGCTCTCGGCCAAATCCACAGTTACACATCTTTGCAATGGGCTTACAAATCTGATACATATGCCTTGTGGAACAGAGATGTACATCAATAGAACCCTAGGAACTACAGAGACCTCATCCATAATCTGGGTTCCTGCTGCAGCATGCGTTTCTTCTCCTTCAGTCGCTCTCCTCTCTCTCTGCTTTCTTTCGGGTGATGGCTATTTATTCACCCGCTGTCACGACTGTTAGTTCTTCTTATGTCCTTCTTCAGCTGCTTCTAGCTTTTCTCTGATCATCTGTGTGTTCCGCTTGCATTCTTCTGCTGTATCTTCTCCTTATCTGTACTTATGCGTCTAGTTTCCTCCGCTATGTTCCCGTTCCTTCGCAACCTTGGTAGCTCCGCTGTTTGGTGTGGTTGCGACTTGGTTGCGGCTGCCATGTGCCCTTGTTCCGCAACCCCAAAATCGGGCCGTTATTTCAAAGTCAAAACGTTCAAAACAAGGGCCCCAACAAAAACATCCAGAGAGCAGTGGTCAAGAGACATAGCCAGTTGCAGTGCAAGGCATGTCATGGTTATTGCCAAAGAGAATTGTCAAGAAAAATCAGTTAATATAACTTGAAAGCAGCAAAGTGTTGAAGCTAAAGGCTGATAATAATCAACTTTTGTGGGTCGAAAAGCCCGTCAGTGGGAAGGAGTGATCAGATTGGGATCAACACCTAAGAATTTGCTCAAAATTAAAAGTTACAGGATTGGAATGAAACTAGGATGGTTGCGTAGATCTTGTCTTCCTGATTGCGGCACCGTGAATGCTTCGAAAAATCGATGTCGTATAAGGAATATATTGCGTTATGATCGAATATGGCAGAATCCATCAATAGATGAATTGCGCATGTGGAATGGGCAGTAAGATCAAAATTGTAGAATGAAGAGAACGAAGCGACAACGAGGACGGATGGACGAGTGTACATCGCATTAAAGATTGTTATGTTTACCATTCACTCATCGCAAGTTAAGATATATATCTTGTTATGCGATTGAGACGAGACACATGTCGAGTGGAGTGACCGTGCGCATATCGCACATTAGTGGAGTTCAAGTTTATGGTTAAGACATCATATGTTATGTTATTTATGCTGCGATGCGATGGCGTGATCACGTGTTAGCATTGCGCACTTCACAAGATTTAGGATTTATCATTAGCAACGACATGTTAAATCCACGGGAGGCTGAAGTGCGATAAAATTTTAAAAGCGATGTTGTGATGCATCAACTCATCGCAACTTCACGTCACTAGTCAGATTGTTTAAAACCGTTAAGGGTATGAGTTATAATTAGTGACATGTGATTTCGAAACCATATGTCTTCCGATCTACGATGAGCCTATAAAATGATTGCGATTTGTTTTGAAATTTCAAAGATCTGTTAAAGGATTCCACTATTATGAGCTTTCGACTGTATATGTGGGTCCATAACCCACAGGTCCATGGTATATGGTAAATTGCAGTTTCGTGCTGAGGTTCCACTAACGGACAAGCCACTTAATGGTTGGGGGTGCGCATGTGGCCACTGCCCTAACCATAACTTTTAAATGCGCGACTTAATAGGTCGAGCGGATAGAGGCGCGCCAAATTTGGCAGTCAGCCCTAATTTAACTCCAATTGACTGGAGTTCTCCACATTTAGTGGAGTTTGCCAAGGAGATATTAGGAAAAAAGTGTAGGAGGCTCAATTTTCAACCATTCTGAGTAAAGGAAGAGTTATTCTTGACTAATTCAAGCATTCTAGAGCCATTAGTGAGGTTTTCAGAGCTAGATGAGGATTTCTGAGTGTGATTTTGCTTCATAGAAGTTCCAAGGGCCACTAGGGCCACCAGGAGCCAGCAGTGGAATGAGGCCTAGCCAGGGAAGTCAGAGGCCATTCTCAGGAAACCAATAGTAATTTATGAATATATTTAGCCTTTTGAATCCAATGATGGGTTTGAAGAAGCATTTGGAGACTTTTGAAGGCCGAGAAGCCACATGGAATTTTCAGGGAGCCTAGTGCCACCAGGTGTTGGAGGCAAAGAACGGGGAGCCTGAGTTCATTCTGAGCGAATGAACAACCTAATTTGGATGATTGATATGTGATGGAGATAGTAGAATAGGTTTCAATATCAGAAGAGGAATTCTAGGAGATTTTGTGCCATAGAAAAGATCAGGGAAGCTCAAGGACACCGACAGAAGAGGTCAAGCCCAAGGGAGCCTAGGTCCATTTCCAGATATTGAGCACTCAATCCAGGGTTATTTTGGTATTCTAAACCCATTGGTATAGTCCAAACAACCACTAGAGTTGAGAATCAACTTGTAAAAGAAATTGACCATCTTAATCCCAAAGAGCCAAGTCCATTGACGGAGGCTCAAGGAGATGTAGCCCAAGTCACTAAGGGTGAAATCCTTTATTATGTTTTTTGTTGTTTATTTTTGGTTAATTTGCTGCAATTTATGGTTGCTGTACATACTTTTAATCATCTTAAACAAATGTTTAATTCCACACATAAAGCCTTAAACCAGTTAAAACACATACACTTGAATCAAGAATTCAATTTTACACATGCATGTATAAGCAAGATCCTAAATTTGTTTTAATTGAGTGGGAGGTACTTGCATAGAAAAACTTGTCAGCCACCCCTTTTCAGATCACCACCCATCCCAGTACTACTCCATCCCAAGCGTGCTTGACTACGAAGTTCTGATGGGATCTTTAATTAATGTTGGTACGATCGCACCCATAAGGATCACACCCTCTTCAGTGCGTGCTGCACAAAAAAGTGGGAGGGTGAAACACTAGGAATTCCTGGGAGGCCACCCATCTGAGTAGTACTATAGCCTAAGTGCGCTTAACTGCATAGTTCTAATGGGATCCAATGCATTGACGCTGGTACAATCGCACTCGTAAGGATCACAACCCCTCCCCCTCTTCAACAAACATCGCACAAAAGAGGGGGGGGGGGAGGGGAGGGTGACACACTATGACTACCTAGGAGTTCACCCATCCAAGTAATACTCTTGACCAGGTGCACTTAACTATAAATTTTTGATGGGATCCGGTGCATCAATGCTGGTATGATTCTACCCGCAAGGATCTCCCCCTCTTCAAGGGAGACCACGTTGTTCCACATTCAATACACCAACTCGGTCATTATTCTCTTAGGCAAGTCCACTGCTACTCTATCCCCTCCGCCACCCGCTGCCGTCGCCCACTCGACAAGGCCCCGCGACAAACGAGAGGGTCAGCGACGTACATATTGATCATTCATGCAAAAAAGGGGAAGGGTGCAACACTAGGACTTCCCCAGAGCTCACCCATCCTAGTACTACTATAACCGAAGCGCGCTTGATTGCGGAGTTTAGATGGGATCATGTGCATTAACACTGGTATGATCGCACCTGTTATCAGCAAAATCATACTTGATTGGCTATTGATCAGACAACTTCAGTGTAACTGTTTCAAAACACTTATAACTGAAGCTTATCCTCTTCAGTTTGAGAGGGCTCTCTCATAGGTAATTTATGATATCGGTTAATGATAAAGATAGATGGCTAACTCTATGAATTATGTATTGGTTTTGTATTTTTGCAGGTTGAAAAGATGAAGGCTTGCTACCATTGGGCTTATGGAGTCAACAAATCAATAGGTTTAGTGGCAAGGTTTCTTGACATGGAAGCTGAGGCAGATAAGGGTCTTTAACAATAGCAATTCACTCATAGAACATAGGTCAACACAATAATTTCATTACTAAAGGAAGTCAGAGCATAGAGTTATGAATTATGAGTAATAGCAATGAAATCTACTGCTAGTGGTTCAAAGGCAATTCACTCATAAAACATAGAAAAACACAATCATCTCATTACTAAAGGGAGTTAGAGCACAGAGTTATGAATTTTGATTAATAGCAATGGAATCTACTAAAAGTAGTAAAACATAAGATGTAGATCAATAAAGCATTAAAAATCCCATGATAATCTCAGGTCTTTCAAGAAGAAAACCACTCTGTATTACTGATATCAGTCAATTACATAACGCTGCAGTTTTGCCAAAAAGTCTCCAACCCTTGAAAAATTCGCCTCTCTGCCCTTTAATAGACTTGTTACATCATCACATGATCTTCCTCCTAGCTAGATTCATCGAATTTTTTCTTAATTACACCTTGCATATCCATAAAACATCTATTTAATGAGAAATTGACATCTATCCTAATTGACAGTCCTTTTCCTAATAGGACTCAAATTGTTCATTATTGCATTTAACAACCTTATCTATAACAACACGTACATATTTGACAAATATTATTTCACATTTTCGAATAGGGGTGATGGGACTCATCACTACATGACCTCTTAATTAACCTCCTCTAAAACAGGAAACAAAACCCTGTTTTTTAGGAAAACTGGTCTTCATCTTCAATGAATGGTTTGGCTGCTAGTTTGTCTTCATTTCGTGTTATTTTAGTGTTGGGTAACTTCTCTCATAGTACTTTAACACTTGGATAGTATCCGTCTATCCAAATATGCCCAAAATCTTGCTTAAAAAACTCGAACATAGTACGCTACGAAAGTAAGGTAGTTTCGTAGCATACTTTCGTAGCACTGCAAAAATTCCTTCTTCCATCATTATTTTTGATTATTTCTTTCTTCATGGTGTTCATTCTACCTTGATACATCTACCATAAAAATTTCACCTCTTTAAAGCTCCCAAAACTGGTTCAAAACGCAAAAATAAAGCTACAGTAGATTCATAGCATTTTGCTGTTCTTCAAGTCCAGGCACGCTACGAAACTGCTGAAAACAGTCAAAATTATAGAATTTTGTGTAGTTTGAAAAACATACCTTCTAAGTGCCAAAACCTTGATTCTAACATTCCATTAGCCTTCAATATCATAAGCTAGCTCACACTATGATTCTTGAGGCATTTCTTCCTCATTTATGATGGGTTGAGCTATTGGCTCTTCAAGCACTGTCATTTTTAGGCCTTTTTTCTCCAACTCCTCATGAATTAGTTCAAGATGCTCCTGGAGGTCTTTGAATTGGTATTCATCATGCCATGAACCCTCTGCACGTTATGGACCTCATCAAACCAATGAGGAACACAATCCATCTCACCTTTCATATTTAAAACCACTTTGCAGATTTTTCCTATTTTTTTTTTTGAAACATAGGTCTTAGAACATAGCTTATATCTCCGAATCCATGATGTATTTTTCAAAAATGGAGGAGGTTTTTTTCAATAATAATGTTCTGAAGAAAAATCTCTCTTGATTTTTTGAAAACTATCTCCAGCTGTCCAAAACCTTCATTTTAAAAACATGTGTAAAACAAGAAAACTCTATTTTCTAAAAATAAGGCTCAAAGACATCCCTGTATCTCCCAATCTGTAGCACCTTTAAGAAAAGTGAAAGAGGTTATTGTTATTTGATATGTGCTTGAAAATAAATTCTCTTAGTTTCTTAAAATACTTCTTTTTTTTCCCATAAACCTCCCTTGAAGTTGACTGCTCAAATTTAGAAAACAGAGAAATGCTTCATATTCGCTACGAAACTAGCAACAGTTTTGTAGCGTTTTCTGCCTATTCTACATTGAATTCGCTACGAAAGTAGGGATTCTTGGCTAAAATGAATTTTTTTAGAGTTTTAAGCTTTGGAAATCAAATATTTTAGCAAATGATGACTGATGGAGCATGATGTGACCTATATGGAGATGGTTTTGAGATGAAATGAGGGTGGTCTTGAAACTGAGGATAGGTTAAATAAGAAAAATTAAAAATTTTCCTTGACCAAGTAATGAAAAATGAATTCTATGACCCTACCTTTGACACATGAACCTCTAAGACTTTTTCAAATGATGTTTCAAAAATTATGAGTGATAACAGTGGCTCCACTTGGGATGGTGTGCCCTTGTGGTACACCAAAGAACTTGTAGTTCTAGTGCCATCCATCTTCTTGGAAATACAAATTCTAAAATTTATGAAAACTTCACCAAGATCTTATGGCCTTCTCCTTGGGCTCAAGCTTGATGATTACTACTGAAAAAACAACTTTATACCTAATGAAAATATGCTCAGTCCACTTTGAGCTTATTGACACACTCCTACCTACCCTAACAATTGTACTCTCCATTTTTAATTTAAGCAACATGAAAATTCCAATGAAGCTAGTCATTGATATGATCTGACACTTGAACCAAAAGTAAGCATGATACTGAAATGACCAAGGCAACATAAAATGTATTTGATCCTCATAATGAAAATATAACTGGAAATCTGGGCTGTAGAACTCTTCCATGTAGTCAGCTATAGGATCATAGAAGACATAATATATTTGATGGTTCTCAAGACATTCTACAACTTTGGACAACTCATATATGCTTTGCTCAACCACACAATATTTCAGTTCTGTGCTATCAAACTGATTTTCAAAAAAAGGGTATTCTTCCTCAATCTCAAAAGAGAAAGGTAGCAACACCCTCTCTTTTTGTTCTGGCATTAAAAACTTTTGAAAAGACTGATGTTGATCATGAAGACTATAAGATTGAATTTTATCTTCTAAAACTTCAATGTCCTTTTCAATGTTCTTAACAACTTAATCCACAAATTGAATCTTATCTTCTGACTTGCACTCTAATGAATTCAGATTAGAAGACAAGGATAAAGAAAAAATTTCATCCACTTCCTTATTAGTGTGATCATTATTTGATGTAGCCTATTGCAAGGAATAACATGAAAAATAAACTTCTTCCTTTACCTGAGGATTGTAGCAATTATCTTTCAATATTTCCTCTTGTTGTTTGAAAATATTCTCATAATCCTGATGATCAAAAGGCTGAGAAGTCTGCTGCAACTTTTCATCAAAATCAGAGGATGAAACATGATTTTCGTAAATAAACTCCTGCTGGGTTTCATTTTCGTCCAAGAGAGAGGCTGTCCTTTCTTCTTGGTGATGAAATGGATTATCATGAAGGGCCTCTAAAATTTCATCATCCATAAACTCATCATCTTCATAACAATTCTCCAAATATTCAATAAAACTCACAGAATGTTTACACCAGTCTTTGACCAACAATAAGGAGGGATGACACTCTTCATACATCTCATAAAATGCAACATGGAAATCAACAAGAGAATATAATGAACCATTTGGCAGGCTTTCGTACCAAGACCATGCTTTTCCTTCTAAAGTGGCCATAAACATCTTCATGAGACAATCCTTAGGGAAATGAACCTTAAGTCTATGTACATGCATATGGAATCTAACCAAATGAAGAGAAGCATTGTATTTCTTTTCATATTTAAATATGGGAAGATCAGTTAACCATTCGACCTTTGGCATAGGATTTGGAAAAATAGGGATGTGAGACCGATTCATAGGGGCATACCTGGCATTTATTCTTGCAATGGAACTCATCTTTGAACTTCATCAAGCTACTGATCTTCAAGCAGTGGAGTCACCTTCCAATTGATTATTCGATGTGTGGAGTCGCCAGAGAATAAACACAGCCAATATGTGCCTAAGTGTCTGCTTCTCTCAGACCTTAGAACTAAAACTTTGTCGTTCTTCCCAGGCAAAATTTACACCTTCGGTCCCCGACAATGGTGCCAAAATGTTATCACCAAAATCGTACTTGATTGGCTGCTGATCAGAAAACTTCAGTGTAACTATTTAAACCACTTCTAACTGAAGCTTAGCCTCTTCAGTCTGAGAGGGCTCCCTCATAGGTAATTTATGATATCGGTTAATGATAAATATAGATGGCTAACTCTATGAATTATGTATTGGTTTTGTATGTTTGTAGGTTGAAAAGATGAAGGCTTGCTACCATTGGGCTTATGGAGTCAACAAATAAATAGGTTCAGTGACAAGGTTTCTTGACACAGAAGCTGAGGTAGATAGGGGTCTTTAACAAAGGAAATTCACTCATAGAACATAGGTCAACACAGACATTTCATTACTAAAGGAAGTCAGAGCATAGAGTTATGAATTCTGAGTAATAGCAATGAAATTTACTGCTAGTGGTTCAAAGGAAATTCACTCATAAAACATAGAAAAACAAAGTCATCTCATTACTAAAGGAAGTCATAGCATAGAGTTATGAATTCTGAGTAATAGCAATGAAATCTATTGCAAGTAGTAAAACATAATATGTAGATAAATAAAGCATTAAAAACCCCATGAGAATCTCAGGTCTTTCAAGAAGAAAACCACTTTGTATTACTGATATCAGTCAATTATATAAAGCTGCAGTTTTGCCAAAAAGTCTCCAACCCTTGACAAATTCGACTCTCTGCCCTTTAATAGACTTGTTACATCATCAGATGATCTGCCTCTTGGCTAGATTCATCGAATTTTTGCCTAATGACACCTTGCATAACCATAAAACATCTATTTAATGAGAAATTGACAGCTATCCTAATTGACAGTCCTTTTCCTAATAGGGCTCAAACTGTTCATTATTACATTTAACAACCTTATCTCTAACAACAATTACATATTTGACAAATATGCTTTCACATGTTCAAATATGGGTGATGGGACTCATCACTACATGACCTCTTAATTGTCCTCCTCTAAAACTGTAAACAAAACCCTGTTTTTTAGATAAACTGGTCTTCATCTTCAACAAATGCTTTGGTTGCTAGTTTGTCTTCATTTCATGGTCTTTTAGTGTTGGATAACTGCTATCATGGTCTTTTAACACTTTTATAGTATCCAACTGTCCAAATATTCCCAAAATCCTGCTTAAAAAACTCCAACACAGTACGCTACGAAAGTAAGATAGTTTCACAGCGTACTTTCGTAGCGCTACAAAAATGCCTTTTTCCATCATCCCTTTTTATTCTTTATTTCTTTATGGTGTTAATTCTACCTTGATACATCTCCCATACAAATTTCACCTCTTGAAAGCTCCCAAAACTTGTTCAAAAAGCAAAAAGAAAGCTACAGTAGTTTCGTAGCATTTTGTTGTTCTTCAAGCCCAGGCACGCTACGAAACTGCTTAAAACAGTCAAAATTCCAGAATTTTGTGTAGTTTGAAAAATATACCTTCTAAGTGCCAAAGCCTTGATTCTAACATGCCATTACCCTTCAATATCATAAGCCATATCACACTATGATTCTTGAGGCATTTCTTCCTCATTTATGATGGGTTGAGCTATTGGCTCTTAAAGCACTGTCATTTTTAGGCCTTTTTTCTCCAACTCCTCATGAATTAGTTCAAGATGCTCCTGGAGGTCTTTGAATTGGTATTCATCATGCCATGAACCCCTCTTCATGTTATTGACCTCATCAAACCAATGAGGAACACAATCCATCTCACCTTTCATATTTAAAACCACTTTGCATATTTTTTTTGTTTTTTTTCTCTAAAACATATGTCTTAGAATAGAGCTTATATCTTTGAATCCATGATGTATTTTTCAAAAATGGAGGAGGTTTTTGTCAATAAGAATTTTCTGAAGAAAATACTCTCTTATTTTTTTGAAAACCATCTCCAGCTGTCTAGAACCTGCATTTGAAAAACATGTGTAAAACAGGAAAACTTTTTTTTTTGAAAATAGGGCTCAAAGACATCCCTGTATCTCCCAATCTGTATCACCTTGAGAAAAGTGAAAGAGGTTATTGTTATTTGATATTTGGTTGAAAATAACCTCTCTCAGTTTTTTAAAATGCTTCTTTTTTTTCCCAGAAACCTCCCTTGAATTTGACTTCTCAAAGTTAGAAAACAGAGAAATGCTTCATATTCACTACGAAACTAGCAATAGTTTCATAGCGTTTTCTGCCTATTTTACACTGAATTCACTACGAAAGTAGGGATTATTGGCTAAAATGACATTTTTTGGAGTTTTGAGCTTTGGAAATCAAATATGTTAGCAAATGATGACTGATGGAACATGATGTGACCTATATGGAGATGGTAGATGAAATAAGGGTGGTCTTGAAACTTAGGATAGGTTAAATAAGAAAAATTAAAAATTTTCCTTGACCAAGTAATGAAAAATGAAATATAACCCTACCTTTGACACATGAACCTCTAAGACTTTGTCAAATGATTTTTCAAAAATTATGAGTGATAACAACACCCACAAGGATCACGCTCTATTCAATGGGTGCTAGACAAAAATGGGGGAGGGTGCAACACTAAGAATTCCTGGGAGGTCACCCATCCTAGTACTACACTAGCCCAAGCACACTTAATTTGTATATTTCTAATGGCATATAGTGCATTAATGCTGGTATGATCACACCCACAAGAAACACGCCCCCTCCCCCTCTTCAACAGATGACGCACAAAAGGGGGAGGTGGGAGGGTGAAACACTAGGAATTCCCGGGAGGTCACCCATCCTAGTACTAATCCAGCCCAAGGGGGCTTAATTGCGGAGTTCTAATAGGATCCAATGCATTAACGTTGGTATTATCACACCCGCAAGGATTTGCCCCTCTTTAATGGAGACCGCCAAGCCACGGGATGGGCGCAAGGCCCATCCATAGCCCTCGATCTGAAGCGGCTCGACACGATGTTTGCTCCCCTTCCCCTGGCATAGCGCCTCGACCTCTTCCTTGATGTGGCAACACCCCGAACTAGATGAAACATAAAAATAAGTAAGGAAAAGGCATAAGTTCCATGGCCACCGACGGTGCTGCGTAGAGCTCGCCCGTGGCTTTTCAGTGTTTTTCGCATTCAATACACCCAATCTGTACTTCCGCCCTCAAGCGAGTCCACCGCTACTTTATCCCCTCTGACACCCGCGGTCGTTGCCCACTCGACAAGGTGCCCCGACAACTGAGAGAGTCGGCGTGGCGTATGTACTGATAATTCATGCAACTCCACGTGGACTACCTCACTGTGGAGCCGTGCGAAAAATGGGGAGGGTGCAACACTAGGAATTTCCAGGAGGTCATCCATCCCAGTAATAATCCAGCCCAAGTGCACTTGACTATTGTTGGCCGGATAAATCGTTCTTGCGGACAAGACCGATCTCCCTAGTGTCATAAGACAATCTAGCAACAAACAAACAACTAAGTTTGTCTTTCTCTAAATATATTTGTTTTGAAATTAAGTGCTATGAAGGTGTCGATCCTACCTTAGATCCAAATGCTTATTTGCGGTCGTAGTGCTTCTGTCGCATCAATAATCCTTCCATCGCAACAAGAGTTCTTTCGTCGCAACAATAATCCTTCCGTCGCAACAAGAGTTCTTTCGTCGCAAGAAACAAGAAAGTGTCGTCTTTCGCCGACCTGCAATCACAAAAAAACAAATATTAAATAGCACCTGTATAAAAAATAATTATAAAACATACCTATCATATTGATCAAGGAATCTATGAAATAAACGATCAAACGACAGCTTATTGAAATAAACAATCGAACGACAATTTATTGAGAAAAACAAAACTTGATTGTATTAATCTTAAAATAACAGAAGAACCTTAAAACCTTAGCCTTGATGTTCGAAAGGCCTTCCCGGGGTCCGAAGCAGGAGTCTCCTCTACTTTGATAAGTCTTGCACTCTTCCTCCAGGAGCATAAAGAGGTATGTGATCTCTCCTCTCAAAAGCTCAGCAGAAAGAAGTCTAAATCTCAACATCACTTCAACTCAATCACCCATAAAACTTGAACTTCAATTCTCAATCTCCAAAATCTAACCATTTGAGGCTACCTAATGCCTCCTTTTATAGAGAAGATGAGGAGGTTAGGATTCCACCTTTTAAGGGATAGAATCCTCCTTCAAAGGGATAGACTCCTCACATCAAGGGATTAGTTCCTTAATGTGAGGGATACATGCACCTTATCAAAGCGTACTCATCCCCAAAAATTCTCATCTAGAACCTTCTAGAATTGACCTCAAACCACTTTTTTTACTTTACTTTCTTGCCTTTTTTACTTTGAGGAGGGTACGTAGGCATTGCAAAGGAAAATTGTGTTCTAGAACGCAGGTAAGCAGTGTATTACCTGCGTACCCAAGCTAGGAACGCAGGCAGGCCTCATGTTACATGCGTACCCAAAGTTTCAGAGATTTTTAGGGTTTTTCTTCCTGTTTTAGGGCTTGACATGAGGATTAAAGGTTGTAAGACTTGCAAAGGAGGTATGTATGAGTGTTAATGATCTCATACAGTTAGCAGAATGTCAAGGTGACAATTTTTAGTGTAACAGATTTCCCCCTAAAGTGCGAAGTCTGAAATAGATGAAGATGAAGTCTATCATATATGAAGAGTGAAGTACTTTATCATTTCAAGGATCATCCTGTGGACACCCTGGCCGGAACTCGTAAAAATATTTAATGCAAAAAACATATATGTATCATCGCCGAGGTAGGATACTCGTGATAAAAACTAACTAAACTTGTTCTGATATAGAAAGGATTTTAATATTACATCAATATTGTAGACATAGCATGGACACAACCATCTGTAATGAATAGTCTATCGTAGGTAAATGATAACAAAATTCTCGCAGTTGATGGAAACTAGATCCGTGGTTCTGATTTCCGCTTCTCAAACTATAACATCATCCATGCGACAGAATGTGTTGCCGAACATGGTAGAAACCACTTGATTACCAGTCAATAATGTAAACTGTTAGCAAGTGTGAGAGTAACCACCAATAATGTGAATGGCCCTCAAAGTACTCAGTACAATCCATGAAATGTGAATGAATGAGATGAAGTCGAACATGTCACGAAATCATTCAATCGAAGGTCAATGATGCAACCTATCATCGAAGGTGAGAAACCTGCCATTGAGGCATGCAGATTTGAATGTACTGAAGATTTCTACATCAACTTCCTAGATAATGAGCCGTAGTCGATAGAAAGTGATTTGTCATAGGCAAGCCCACAACACGAAATCATAGATCAAGTTTTTAAGAAATATATTGGCAAGGACTGACTCAGGGATGGTCAAAATGGAAGACAATTTTTTTGAAAATGAATGGTTTGTTTGAACTATCCTCTTGAACACATAACGACACTGCAGATTGTGTGGTGACAATTGACCCAAAGCTAATACCCAGAAACTGGCTGAAGACTTTCAATATGGTTTTATTAACTGTTAGGCAAAGGATTTTCCCAACCTAGGTGAACAAAAGTGTCATGTTCAAGAGTGGTTAACAATTTTCTGAATAGTCCAAATGTAACAAATAGGTTCGTTTTTCTCTTTTCCCCCACCATTTCTAGCAAGTACCTCTTTATTTTTTGACAAGCTTGAGGAGGATAACATTTGCTTGTTTATAAGCTCATCCTCCAGATGAGTCCAATTTAGTTTAAGATTTGAACCCTAAGAAGGAGTGGTTCGTTCCTGCTTAAAATTGAACAGGTCCTTTACTGTTAAATTTTAACGAGTATAGTATAGGAGAAAATTGGTGTTTTTCAATTTTAGGGAGTCAGAAGAAAAAACTTAAGAAAAATCCATGGGTGTACTTTTTTGTAAATTTAGTCTCTCGAGCTCGAAAAAGGATAAAATAATGCGGGAGAGAACTCTATTGACCATAATTAGTCAACGTATACTTTTTTCGTAAATATTCCATTTCAGTCCGTAAAAGGGGTAAACTTATACTGAAGGGACAATCATTCATTTACTTTAACGAGTTCGAATAGTCAAGTACTCGGCAATCTTTTCATTTTTAAAGGGTCTGAAAAGGGCTTAAAAGAGAACTCAAGATTTCTCTTTTTCGTAAGTTTTAACGAGTTTGAGAAAAGGGATAAAAATGTACTCATGGTTTTCTCTTTTTCGTAAGTTTTAATCAGTTCGAAAAAGGGATAAAAATGTACTCCTGTGGTCGACTTTCAATTTAATTTATGAGCAGGAAAAGATGGAAAGAACTCGGAATTTTCATGTGTTTTACGAGAATGAAATATAGAAAAATAATCTCGGGATTTTCATGAGTTTAACAAGTCTTGAAAATAACAAAAATTGACTCAAGATAGGTTTCATTTTTACAAAATCTTGAAACAGAGAAAAAACTATGCTTCAGAGTGGTTTCATTTTTACACAAGCTTGAAACAGAGAGAAAATTGTGCTTGATGTCCCCTAAGCATAACTGTTAGAGCACATGCCCCCCCAGCTTCATTTCATTCAACTAAGTACACTTCTCGTAATTAATAGCTGGATGGAATGAAGGTTCATTTACAAGATCATATGAAAGACCTGACCTAAAACTATAAGAAAATTATGCAAAAACTAAAATAACTAACCTAAATATACAACTTAACATTTACGAGATCTAGTCAAAGACTCGATTCAATTAGGGGAGGATTTGTTTCATTTTTTAACGAGCTTGACATAGGAAAAGAACTATGCTCATGGAAACGTGTTTCATTTTTTAACGAGGTTGACACAATAAAAGGAACTTTCCTCTTGATCCACTGATTCATTTTTAACGAGGTTAACACAGTACAAGGAACTTTCCTCATACCTGATTCATTTTTTCACGAGGTTGACTCAGTAACAGGAACCATCCTCAGAAACTACTTTCTACAATCTACCTATATAACCTACTGATTCATTTTTTAATGAGGTTGACACTGGAAAAGAACTTTCCTCATATCTGATTCATTTTTTAACGAGGTTGACTCAGTAATAGGAACTATCCTCTACGAACTGATTCATTTTTTAACGAGGTTGACACAGGAAAAGAACTGTCTTCATACCTGATTCATTTTTTAATGAGGTTGACTCAGTAATAGGAAATATCCTCAGAAACTACTTATTTCTAATATATCAATCTACTCTCAACAATCTATCTACTGATTCATTTTTTAATGAGGTTAGCACAGGAAAAGAACTGTCCTCATGGAAGCTGGTTTCATTTTTTAAACGAGCTTGACACAAGAAAAGGAACTATGCTCTCGACTAACTGATTCATTTTTTAATGAGGTTGACACAGGAAAAGAAATATCCTCGGACTCACTGATTCATTTTTTTAACGAGGTTGACACAGTAAAAGGAACTATCCTCGGACTCACTGATTCATTTTTTAAGGAGGTTGACTCAGTAACAAGAACTTTCCTCATACTCACTGATTCATTTTTTAAGGAGGTTGACTCAGTAATAGGAACTATCCTCACAAACACCTGTTTCATTTTTTAACGAGGTTGGCACAGGGAAAGGAACTTTCCTTGTACCCACTGATTCATTTTTTAACGAGGTTGACACAGTAAAAGGAACTATCCTCGGACTCACTGATTCATTTTTTTAACGAGGTTGACACAGTAAAAGGAACTATACTCGGGCCACTGATTCATTTTTTAACGAGGTTGACATAGGAAAAGAACTGTCCTCATACCTGATTCATTTTTTAACGAGGTTGACTCAGTAACAGGAACTATCCTCTGACCAACTGATTCATTTTTTAACGAGGTTGACACAGTAAAAGGAACTATCCTCAGCCACATTGACTCATTCATTTTTTAATGAGGTTGAAATAGTAAAAGGAACTCTCCTCACTGTACCCACCATCTGGCTCTTTAAGCTCCAGGTTGGCGAAAAGTGAACTATCCTCAAGATTGATTGATTCATTTTAACCTGGACTATTAATAAAAGTGAACCATCCTGACACACCGATTCATTTTTAACTAAGAGTCACACAAGAAAGAACTGTATCCTCGGACCACGTATTCACATTTTAAATCTGAGGTTGACTCTTGAATGGAACCATCCTCACAACTCGATCATGGCTCAACCTGAAGAAATACATACACGGACACACCTCGATCATGGCTCACAGGTCTTCATCGTATGAAGAATAGTTCTTCCAGTTAACACATGTCAAGGGACTCAAAAGGGATAATAAAATCACGTTCAAGTAATCCCATAGAGTTTTCAATGTCAATTACCGGATCTAAGTCAAAAGAAGACGAGAAAACAGTGAGAGGCTTGCTTACATCGGTAACTGAAAACATGGGACTAGTTGCCACATAATTAACCCGTGGTGGGGTAGATACCACTTGCGTATGAGGAACATTCAGGGATGCCGGATTATTGGTAGTCGAATCAAGACTAGGGAACGAAAGCTGGTCTACATTCACAATATTTCCATTGTGAGGGAAAGAAATCACGCGAAAGAGTGTCGATACGACAGCTTTCATTGCATAAACATAGTCTTGCCCAAGGAGTAAATTGAAATCTAAGGGACCTCGAACTACCATAAGATCAATACAGATCGTTTTACCTTCCAAAGTAGTAGAAAAATTAGGAAGGATCCCTAAAGTTTCACTAATGAATCCTGTTAAAAGCTTCGCATTTTGCGAATGAGGCATGCTGAGGGAACCCAAAGCTTTCCAAATGTTGAGGAGAAAATACTAATAAGCACCTTCAACTACTCTATAGTGTATGTCCCTACCACCAAACTTCACAATGATTTGAAAGGGATGGAGAAGGAAGATACATGTTCTATCACTATTCAATCAAAGGAAAAGACCCCAAAGATTGAGGTTCAGAGAAACAAGAAATGCTGTTTCCTATCGTAGAAGAATCTCTGATAAGAAGAACCTGAGAAGTATGAAGTTCACTCTCTACAGGAAGAATGGGATTGACCGAATGTGAAATCGAATCGACCACTTGATCAACTAATGGATCATCAACCTGAGTGATATGAGTTTCACTCTCCAATGGAAGAGTGGGATCGACTGTACTTGAAATTAGATCAATCACTCCGTCAGTTGACGGTAGGTTGGGAGAAAGTTTACGGTAACCAGTTGGAAATTATTTCTGTGGAACAGTAAGGTTTTCCAATAATTTTGAGGCTTCATCCATGTGAGGGAAAATGTGATTTTGATGACTCCCTTTGCATAACTTACAAGGAAACCTAACTTTACCCTTTTTCCCAGGAACCTGACTATCACTGGTTGATGGATCAACGGAAAGTTGATGAGATTTTTTTGACCATACTTCCAAAACCTTAGAAATACCAGGACAATTGATAAGGAAGTGGTCACCCTTACAAAGCCTGCAAGGGTATTTGGGTTTACGATGCATGTTGGAGGTTTCCTCAACACAACTAACACTTACAGCCATGGTTGGTTGGTTTAATTCTTTCTTATCTTGCTTCTTCTTCTTCTTCTTCTTCCCTTTCTTCTTCTTCTTAGCCACCTGGTTACTAGCGTCAAGGATTTTACCAAGTGAAGAGGAAGAAATGGAGGAAGAAATATTAGGCGAAGAAGGTAAAGGGCCAACAGAAGGTTGGTGATGTTGAGATGGTGAACTCTGTTGAAGTGAAGCATCCGGTTGAGGTGGAACAATTGGAGTATTCGGGGCCAACGAAGTTGAAAATAACCATATCGGTAAACCTATTGTAAATCCAGGTAATGAAAAAGTAGCCATATAAGGAGGAACAACATTTCCAAAGTAGGGAAAAGTACTAGGATTCTCGTTAAGAGGGATTCCTTGGTTGGTAAATTCCGAAACAGTTTCCATTATATTGAACTTCAGTGAATTTTATCAACAATTTAAAACTAAAATTAACAATTCACAATTCACACCTATGGTCTCTAAAAGTAAAAACAAACAAATTAACACGCGCTATCAAATCTAGGAGTCAAACCACACACAAATAGTAACTTCCCATACTAAAAACACTAGTTGGTGATGAAATCCAACATCGTAAAATTTAATACAGAAAGGGCGGTTGGAACAGTTACCCCGACAACCTGCTTAATGAAACAGACTGGCACAAGTTTCTTCACAAAACCATCTCGAGTGAAGAGAACCCCCCAGAGAGTCCAAGTGAGTCTAGTCGATGTCTGCTCCAGGTACAGTGAGATCTTTCCTTCACCGTCACCTTAGGAAATAATCTTAAGCTTATGGACACTAAGGTTACCAAAAGTAACAAATACAATTGGGGGAATAGTCTACGATCCGATTCCACGCACAAGGGCAGAGTAACAACGCTCAATCCCCTTGAAGGCTCCTCGACATGGTCAATCCGAGGTTTACTGACAAGTGACCCTAGGCTCCTCGACAATGGTTAATCCGAGGTTTATCGTTTGTAATGCGCGCAAAATATTCTATCTTCCCCAATGAAACATAATTGATTGTCTCAAAGGTTCGGACATGATCTC
The DNA here is from genome assembly GCA_034641835.2 of Pinus albicaulis. NCBI lineage: Eukaryota > Viridiplantae > Streptophyta > Pinopsida > Pinales > Pinaceae > Pinus > Pinus albicaulis. The sequence continues at coordinate 718,180,926 of CM076576.1, read as the reverse complement.
GTGATTAACTTCTTTAAGAGAAGCTTCCCAGAATGTACCAATTACAATTGGATTTATTTCCTACCGCAAGATTTATCTACTTGTTTGTTTTTACCATCTTGGAGAGTTAATTACTCCCTACTCCAAGATACTAGCCTAAGCTATGTTGGTGATAAGAGCCCTAGAAATGTAAAAATTACTAGATGAATTTTATTAAGCGCTGTGTTATTTAGGTTGTTATTACTCAAAAGGGTAAATGGATATGAAACCAATGGTGTTATGACCCGAACCAAAACTGAATGAAATCGAATATGATAATGTAATCTTTTCAATTCGATGAATCCTACCTAAAGTAAGGAGAGAGTTTCCATTCACTTCCAACAATGAAAAGATTGATAACTAAGAGAAAATATAACAAATTCTCTAATGCACTAATTTCATCAAGAAAAACTAATGCATAAAACAATTTTTTATTTTTGTTTTTTTAAAACAAGCATAAAAACATCTAAATTCAAATCAAATAAAACTGATCTAAATCTACGATTGATTTTTCAGAATGTAAACTATGTAGTTGTAATCTATGCACAATTCACTTGAAAAGTATGCAAATGTAATCTATGCACATTTTTCATTCATATTATGAAAATGAGAATTCTAATTATGAAAATGTGATCTATGAAAGAGAATTCTCAAACACAAGATGATTCTAATGTAATCTAAGAACCAATCAAGTGCAAGTCAAGAAAATCGGGTGAGAGTTCCAAAGATCAAAAAACACTCAAAGGCGATTAACACTCATACACAATTTAAAGATGCAAAATTGTGAAAAGACTGAGACAAACCTCCAAGTAATTACCAAAGGAAATCAAATTAAGAATTTCTCAAAAAAGAGACTCAAAACACCTAATTAACTTAATGGAGTTTGATGAGATGAAGAATTTGCTGAAAGAAATTCATAAACAAGAGATTTTTGACAGAAAAATATAGATCTGGGTAGATGCTAAGAATCCTAAATTAAATCTAAACTAAACTGGAAAAAAGAAATCTAAAGTTTTTCAAAATTTTAACAGGGTCCGCAGGCTCCCAGAAGTAACAGGTGCGATCCCGCACTGTTAACTCAAGGAAAGTGTGAAACTTCCCACACTGTGCAAAAGAGCAAAGTGCGGTCCCCAGAAAAGTTCAAGAAAAACGTAAAAGATTTCAAAATTTTCAAAAAAAAGAGAAAACCTAAGCTACTCAGGCAGATATCCATCAATCAAAAACCAGGAAAAACTTTTCCTCAAATCAAAATAAAAGAGAACCAAAAACAATAAGTTCTTTCCCCAGTGGAGTCACCAATTTGTTGGCCGGATAAATCGTTCTTGCGGACAAGACCAATCTCCCGAGTGTCAGAAGACAATCTAGCAACAAACAAACAACTAATTTTGTCTTTCTCTAAATATATTTGTTTTGCAATTAAATGCTATGAAGGTGTCGATCCTACCTTAGATCCAAATGCTTATTTGCGGTCGTAGTGCTTCTGTCGCATCAATAATCCTTCCATCGCAACAAGAGTTCTTTCGTCGCAACAATAATCCTTCCGTCGCAACAAGAGTTTTTTCTTCGCAAGAAACAAGAAAGTGTCGTATTTCGCCGACGTGCAATCACAAACAAGCAAATATTAAATAGCATCTGTATAACAAATAATTATAAAACATACCTATCATAGTGATCAAGGAATCTATGAAATAAACGATCAAACGACAGCTTATTGAAATAAACAATCAAACGACAATTTATTGAGAAAAAAAAAACTTGATTGTATTAATCTTAAAATAACAGAAGAACCTTACAACCTTAGCCTTGATGTTCGAAAGGCCTTCCCGGGGTTCGAAGCAAGAGTCTCCTCTACTTTGATAAGTCTTGCACTCTTCCTCCAGGAGCATAAAGAGGTATGTGATCTCTCCTCTCAAAAGCTCAGCAGAAAGAAGTCTAAATCTCAACAACACTTCAACTCAATCACCCATAAAGCTTGAACTCTAATCCTCAATCTCCAAAATCTAACTCTCCAAAATCTCAATCTCCAATATCTTAATCCCCAAAATCTAAATCCCCAAATCTAACCATTTGAGGCTATCCAATGCTTCCTTTTATAGAGCAGATGAGGAGGTTAGGATTCCACCTTTGTAGGGATAGAATCCTCTTTCAAAGGGATAGACTCCTCACATCAAGGGATTAGTTCCTTAAGGTGAGGGATACATGCACCTTATCAAAGCGTACTCATCTCCAAAAATTCTCATCTAGAACCTTCTAGAATTGACCTCAAACCACTTTTTTGACTTTACTTTCTCACCTTTTTGACTTTGAGGAGGGTAAGCAGGCATTGCAAAGGAAAACTGCATTCTAGAACACAGGTAAGCAGTGTATTACCTGCGTACCCAAGCTAGGAACGCAGGCAGGCCTCATGTTACCTGCGTACCCAAAGTTTCAGAGATTTTTAGGGTTTTTCCTCCTGTTTTAGGGCTTGACATGAGGAGTAAAGGTTGTAAGACTTGTAGAGGAGGTATGTATGAGTGTTAAAGAGCTCATACAGTCAACAGAATGTCAAGGTGACAGTTTTTAGTGTAACAACTATGAAGTTCTGATGTGATCCTGTGCATTAACGATGGTATGATCAAACCCACAAGGATGAAGACCTCTTCAATGGGCGTCGCACAAAAATGGGGGAGGGTGCAATAGTAGGACTTACAGGGAGGTCACCCATCCCAGTACTACTATAGAACAAGCGTGCTTAAATACAGATTTATGATGGGATCTGCTGCATTAACAGTATTATGATTTCACTCACAAGAATCACACCCGATGCCCCTCTTCAATGGACACCACACAAAAGTGGTGGGACGGTGCAACACTACGACTTCCCGGGAGGTCACCCATCCCAGTACTACTCTACCCAAGCATGCTTAACTGTAGAGTTATGATGGGATCTGGTTCATTAACACTAGTATGATTGCACCCACAAGGATATTTCCCTCTTCAAGGGATACCGACGAGACATGACGAGGGCATGGGGCCCATCCGTAGCCCTCGATCCGAAGCAACTTGACACAATGTTTTCTCCCCTTCCCCCTGCGCAATGCCTCAACCTCTTCCCTGATATGGTAGTGCCTCGAACTAGATGAAGTAGATCAAGACATAAGGAAAAGGTGTAAGTTCTGCGGCCATTGACGACGCTGCGTAGAGCTTGCACATGGCTTTCCGGCACTATTCCGCATCAATACACTGACTCTGTACTTCCACCCTTGGGCGAGTCCATCGCTACTCTATCCCCTTTGCCACCCGTGGTCATCGCCCATATGAAAAGGCCTCACGATAACTGAGAGAGTTAGCACAACATACGTATTGATCATTCATGCAGCTCCACGTGGACTACCTCACCGTGGAGTTGCGGGAGAAAGGGGGAGGGTGCAACACTAGGACTTCTTGGGAGGTCACCCATCCCAATACTGCTCCAGCGCAAGCGCACTTGACTGCAGAGTTCTGATGGGATCTTATGCATTAACACTGGTATGATTGTAACCATAAGGATCACACCCTCTTTAATGAGTGCTACACAAAAATGGGGAGGGTGCAACACTAGGAATTTTCGTGAGGTCACCCATCCCAGTACTACTCTAGCCCAAGCACGCTGACTGCGGAGTTCTGATGGGATCTGGTGCATTAATTCTAGTATGATCACACCTGCAAGGATCATGCCCCATCCCCCTCTTCAACAGACGCCTCACAAAAGTGGGGGGATGGTGCAACATTAGGACTTTCTGGGAAGTCACCCATCCCAGTACTACTCTAACCAAAGTGTGCTTAACTGTGGAGTTCTGATGGGATCTGGTCCATTAACGCTAGTATGATCGCACTAGCAAGGATCTCCCCCTCTTCAAGGGAGACTTCCGAGCCACGGGGAGGGCGCAGGACCCATCCATAGCTCTCGATCCGAAGCAGCTCAACACGATGTTTTCCCCCCTTCCCCCTGCATAGCACCTCGACCTCTTCCTCAATTTGGTAGTGCCTCGAAATAGATGAAGCATAACAAGAAATAAGGAAAAGACCTAAGTTCCGCGGCCACTAGTGGCGTTGTGTAGATATTGCTCGTGGCTTTTCAACGTTGTTCCGCATTCAGTATGCCCGCTTGGTACTTCCGCCCTCGAGCAAGTCCACCGCTACTCTGTCCCCTCTGCCACCCACGGCCGTTGCCCACCCGACAAGGCCCCACGAAAACCGAGAGAGTTGGCACGACGTACGTACTAATCATTCATGCAGCATCGTGTGAACTACCTCACCATGGAGCTGTGCGAAAAAGGGGGAGGGTGCAGCACTAGGACTTCCCGGGAGGTCACCTGTCACGTCCTTATACTTGTGGTAGCCTTTCAACCAAGTATACGCGGGTGCGGCACTATCGTACCTTTCTTTTTTTCATATTAAGTAAGTAGACTACGCCTTCACACAACACTCTATTAATTATCTTCCAAGTGTTTTATTAAGCTTAGTAACGGAATAACATAAACATCCACATCAAATCCTCATGTACGCCTATACATACAAGGGAGGGGAAACTCCCAAAATATGAGTTTTCCCGATATTATGCTTCATAAAAAGTCATGCAGTTTTCTATAATAAACAAGCCTACATACTTCTTTAAAATATACAGTTACAACAAATAACAACCTTCCCGGTGGTGTCATGCACCTGCTGCACATACTCGGGTCAAGTCATGACCTCTCCTGCACGTCTGTTTGGTTTTCTAAATGCGTTCACGATTATGCCCGCAGAGTACACGAGTCGACCCAGTTGTCATGTAGCTCGGGGTCGTGACCTGACTCTACCCGCAATACTGCAGACCTGTTTCCACCCATTTTCCACTTCTGCACCTACGCTGCACTTCGCACCACAAACTTCCAAAACTACATGACTCTTCCAGTCGGATGCATTTAGGGTGACCCGACTCTGCCTATTTGGAATGCTCTAGGCGTTATACCCGACTCCACAAAGTCTGCACGCTTATGCATTGTTAACCTGACTACACCTAGTTGTCGTCATTCAGTATGCCTGTCCACATATTATTTTTGTGTTCGGGTAAGAGAACCCGACTCAGGCCATTTCGTGACTTATCACAGAAACCCCAAATCTGTTTCGGAAGGCAGCTTCGACCCAATGTCTGCCTGTTGGCCTCCCTAGCTGCAGTTCCGCTTCCTTTGGAAGCTCATTGTCTCCCCTCTCTTCACTCTTATGCTTATGCTTAAGTGAATGAGTTCAATAATATCTTTTCCATCCAACACTTGCTTATTAATATGGCTAAGTGTGGACCCAAATGAGGGGGAGAGTGCAACACTAGTAATGGGATGGGTCACCCATCCCAAGTGAATTTCCTTGAAGAGCTCCTTGCATATTAGTTTGTGTGCCAAGTTGACACCTTGGTTTTGGATACCTTTCAAGATTATTGAAAGTATTGGGCCAATAGCCTATCGACTTGCACTACCTACGCCAATGAAATTTCATGATTTTTTCCATGTATCATTGCTTAAAATGTATGTTAAAGATGTTGATCATGTGATTGATTGGTCTGTATTGCAGGTGGAACCTGATGGAGAATTGCAACCATAATGTCAATGTATATTGTAGAGAAAGGTACTCGTGCTGCAGAACCAAGAAATCAAGTAGGTTAAAGTGCAGTGGAAGCACTTGGTGCCCTATGAAGCTACATGGGAGATGACAGATCAGATGTAGGATATGCATCCTTCTCTATTCACTGGTTGACAGAATGTGCTTGATATATGTTTTGGGTATATGATTTGATGTGATTTTTTGGTATATGTACATATGTATATTGATGTAAATACCACCATGAATTATGTTATAAAGCTACATTAAGTGGTATTGTTGTCATGTAGGTTTTCTTCTCAGTAGGTCGATCATTGTAAATACTGAAACGAGTTGTGTTTTAAAGCTCCATGGGAATTATGTTTTGTTTTTAGCAATCTTGTTGGTTGTAGGTGTCATTAGACATCGAGGATGGTGTTCCCCCAAGGGGAAGGGTTCTGTGACAACCCTGGTGAAAATTCCATGTAAATAAAGTTAATAAAGGAAAAATAATAACCACGGTTATGGGACACTTATTCCAAGTTGAATGTTGGCCAAAAACATCCTAGTGTGGGTGTTCATTTAGGTTATTATGGCTAAGGAATTGGCAAAGGAAATGACAAAGGCTTTGGAAAGGAAAAATGACATTTTTGGCCATTTATTTATGAAAATAATGGAAATTAGGAGAAAAGGAAGGTGAAAGGTGACAGGTCACATGTGAGGAGGAAAATGAAGGAAAATAATGGAAAATGAAGAAAATAGAGGCCTCATTAATAAAAAGGTTGTTGAGGATCAATTGGTACCCTTTGTCAGCTTAGTTTTGGAACTCTTTCTCTATTCTCTCTCTCACACACTCTTGGACACTTAGAGTTTTCTTGAAGCACTTCAAATTTTGATCAAGAAAGGCAAAGAAGGAAAAGAGGAAGCAAAGATCAAGCAAGGAAGAGAAGGATCAAGCAACTACAATGGGTTTACTTGCAGGTATCAATTTGCATGTGTGATTTCCTTGCTAGATTTTTCATGCATGGTTATGCATGTGTGTTCTTGGTTCTCTTGTTGTCATTGGCATGGGCTTTTCTAGGCGTGACAATGTTATTCAAACTTTCCTTTCCATTTCTGGATACCCATGGTGTGATGGGGTTCTCATGTTTTGGTTTACCTGGATTTTCAAATGGATTCAAAACCGAGTGAGGTGGATCTCTGAATGAAATAACACATGGCCTAGTAATCCCTGAACCAGACTACGGATTGCGGTAAATCCACTAACCTAGTAACCCCTGAATCGGACTATGGGTTGTGGTAAATTTAGGTATTGTGTGCCTAGGAATCCTCGATCGGTGAATGGTGGGATATACATTAAAGCCTAGATGTGTGTGCTCTCCAATCGGCCTAGGAATCGCATGATGGGATATACAGTAAATCCTGGAGGGTGGAGTCTCAGTTAGGGCCTAGTGATCCGGTGTGGATTGCGGTAAATCCCAGAGACTGGTGTCTCGGTTATGTCCTAGTGATCCTTGGATCATATTGGGGATTGTGGTAAAGCTTAGAGACAAGGAGGCAAGAAAATTACTCTCGGTGTAGGCGAAGAAATCCGATGGAATTAATGCTTGTTTGTGGCCTAGTGATCTGGTGAGGGTTGTGGTAAATCTTGGTTTTATTGATGAGGGTGAGGTGGTTAAGCCTGGGGAATCCCTAGTTGGTTATTTTAGTTTTTGAGTCCCACATTCATGCCTGGAATATAGCATGAGGTTGATTGGCTGAAGAGAGATTTAGCTCAGCTAATCTATGGTTGGGTTGAACATGGTAGTACCATACCAGGTTGCCTTTTGCATTCATTAATAAGAGATATTTTCCTTGGTATTTTATGTGCAAATGTATCGACTCATATGTGGCATTTATGGTTGTTGTATCCTTATTATTTTTTTTGTTTATATGCTGGTTATGAGTATGTTTTATGATAATGGTGATGTATGGATTTCATCATGTTTTGATTTATAAATGAATGAACAATGAATATATGACATAATAGATGATAACACAACTATTGTGATAAGGCATAAATGCTTCTTAGCAATTCTTAGATAAGTATGAGACCACTATGCTCATATATGTTATTATGACATGTAGAATATATATTTATGACATGTTTTAATATTTCAAGTATTTACATTAGTATCATTGTTTCGATGTTACTTTTCATTTCTAGAAGTTTCATGGAGTTTTGGGTAGTTGCCCGAGTGCTGGCCCTGAAAAAGTGGCAGAAAATCCAGAGTCACTAGCATATAACTACCTGGAAAAGTACCCAGTTGTAGGCATGCCTTGTTGTGGAGCGACTATAGGGTCCCAATCGCATGCATGTCCATGTCAAGGGATGGAATGAGGCTCTAATGCAACAAAATGTCAATTTGTCTCAGGGGCTGGTCACCTAGATGGGTTGGATGGATCCTAGAGGCTATGTAGGATGTGTAGACGGTCAGGTTGTTTGTGTTCCATTAGTTCCACTTCCTTAACTGTACATGGCGAGTTGAATCATATAAAAGTAGCCTCTCGTCACATATTTACCCTGTTTGGTCGGTTACTTGGGTAGATGTGGGAGGAGGGTGTTACATGCCAAATCCTCTACAAAAGGTAGGACCTATTCCTCTTCCTGATCTAACATGGAAGGCTCATAGAGTTTCAAATTATCTACATTCACAACAGAGTAAATGCACATGTATGGTGGTAAACTAAGTCAATAGGCAATATAAACCACCTTTTCTAGTATCTAAAAGGGACCATACCTCAGAGCCTTGATTTTCTTACCAGGGCCCTACAACCTCTCATTTTTCAACTGTAGCCATACTTTTTCTCCAAACTTGAATGATTTTTCTGTTATGTTTTGATCATGCTTGGCCTTATACCTCTCTTATGACTTATGCAGTGTTTCTTGTACCTGTAGATGGATCTGCCTGATCTTCTATATAATTTTTTCAACCCTCAAAGTGTCTCCTGTAAGATATTCCATCACTCCTCCTTGTTTCCCATATGAAATATCCAAAGGTGAAGGTGGAAAATATCCAAAACAAGTTTCAAATGAGGACTTTCTTGTAGAAGTGTTGTCTGCTCTATTGTAAGAATGTTGTACATAAACAAGATTTTCGTCCCAGGTATTTAGATGCTTCTGGTTGTATCCCCTTATAAGTTGCACTAAAGTCCTATTGACTACTTCTGTCTTCCCATCTATCTGTGGATGGAATGTTGTAGATATCTTCAAATCATGTCCATCTTCTCCCACAATGTAGTCCAGAATGCACTAAGAAATGTTTTATCCCTGTCTAAAATGATGCTCGTTATCCCAAAGTGCACCCAAACCTATCCAAAGAACAAGTTTGCTACTTCTTTCCCACTGATGGTATTTTTACAAGGCATCAGAACACACATCTTGCTAAACTTGTCAACTACCAAGAACAGGTAGTCATGTCCTTTCCTAGTTGTTTGTAAAAACCTACCACAAAGTACATGGAAATGCTTTCCTAAGGAAGAGTAGGTACAGGTAAGCCTATGATATAGACCCTGTTTCCTATTGTTAGGCTTGTTAGTACAAAAAAACATGCATCCTCTTATGAACCTAGTGACCTTCTCTTGCCTCTTGGGCCAATACATATACCTTTTCAAGTTAGCCACGATCTTCCCTACACCAAAGTGCCATGCAACCTTGGAGGTGTGAGCCTCTCTAATTAGTTTCAATTACTCACCTTTAGGAACACATAGTTTATCCAAATTTTATAGTAACCCATCTTGGAGATGGTAGTCAACGATGTTGTCACCATCTTGCACATGACTCTGACTTTGCAATTGATGATGCACCTCCTTGAAATCCTCATCCACTGAATATGCTTCTTTGTATGCATCATGGGTGATTGGATCCATGTGCATAAGAGCCCCCAAATCTGTAATATTCTATGTGTGTGGCCTTGAAATCTTGTCAAACAGCTTGTTTGTGTTTCCCTTCTTATACTTGATCACCATGAAATTGTTGTAAAAACCCCATCCACTTGTAATGCCTAGTTTGTTGTAGCTTACTCTGGTCCTGCAAGTACTATAACGACTCGTGATATGTGTGGACTATTGTCTCCTTTCCCATGAGATAGTGCTTCCACTTCTTCACAACTTGCACCATGGAAAAAATCTCCTTATCGTAGGTAGGGTAGTTAAGGAATGCCCCATGAAATACTTCATAATGGTAGCATATAAGCCTTCCTCCATACATCAAGAAGCATACCCACTCACATTTGTCTACACTTTGAAAGGCCACTGTAAGTTTGGTAATTCCAAAACTGGTGCTTGACTTATCTTCTTGTTTAAATCCTCAAAAGCCATTTTCTGACCTTTTCCCCACTAGAAAATCTTGCCACTTGCTGTTATGGCATGGAGCAGTGCTGCCACTGCTCAAAATGAGGCTATGAATTTCCTCAAGTATTGTGTTGCCTCAATGAAACTCCTAACCTCATAAACATTAGTAGGCACTGACCATTTCATGATGGCTTCCATCTTGGAAGGATCTATCTTCAACTCTCCCCCATCGATCACATACCCTATATACACCAAATACTGTTGTGAAAACTCACACATCTTGAGATTTGCTAGCATCTGGTGCTTCTTCAATGTTTCCATCACTTGCGTCAAATGTGAAATATGCTCCTCCCATGTAGCACTATATACTAGTATATCATCCAAATAGACAATAACAAATGAATCTATAAAAGGGCGTAGTATATAATTCATTAATCTCATAAACATAGTTGGTGCATTACATAGGCCAAATGGAATGACTAACCACTCATACAAACCTTGCCTAGTTTTGAAGGCAATATTCCAGGTATCTTCTTCAAATCGAACGTGATGATATCCAGACTTCACGTCCAACTTCATGAAGTAATTTTCTTGCTGCAAATAATACAACATATCATCTATCCTGGGCAGGGGTATCTGTTTTTTAGCATGATTTTGTTCAACGCCATGTAATCTATGCTCATCCACCAAGTCTCATCCTTATTTGGCACAATGATGATGGGTGACCCACATGGTGATTTACTCGGTCGAATGACACCTTGTTCCAACAACTGCTACAACTGTTTCTTCACCTCACTTGCTTCTATAACAGACTGTCTGTACAACCCAATATTTGGCACTGGGAAGTCCGACAATAGCTGGATCTTGTGTTCGACTTCTCTCTTAGGTGGTAACCCTTTAGAATCTCAGAAAAAATCCCTGTATGCCTATAACAACTCCTCAATTGTTATTTTTTTTTCTTAGTACACCCCTCCAAGGATGCATTGCCTCTTATTGACTCCTCTTCAGACTGAATTTTTGTTGAATTTAGATAACCATGGTGTTCTATGCTTGATGCAATTCTACTTCAATCTTTCTTAGGCCCAATAAAAAATAGCAATCACATAAACATGGAAGTAAAATGCTGATAGAACACAATAATAGCTCAACAAAAGATAAGCCAATAATATAGATCATATTTACAATTCCGTTTGTCCAACAAAGATATGAGAAATTGTGTGTTACGATAGTCGACAAGATGCTTCAGCCAACAAAGTCTTTCTCGGTCAACCAATCCTCCAAGTGTCACACCCACAACCCACAAAGACAACTCATCACAAGTCAACCTTGGTCAACCCAAAGTCAATGCAAAAAAGTCAACACATGACAACAACATAAATTCAATGCTGCAGATTAGGGCTTCGATCAAACAAATCTGTTTTCCTCGATTTTAGTGCCCAATAGTACGACCTCTCAAAATCAGAATTTTAGCAGAGTTTTGAGGTCAAATGACCAAGGGTTGACCACAATCAACGCTGGTCAATGCTGCAGCAACAAGCCCTAAATAGATCCGCATAAAACAACTCCTCTAGCTCCGCACGTGTGAAGGGAAGAGGCCTCCAAAGGCTAATGAACAAATCATATCACAATGAGAGATATGTGATGAGTTGATGATGAAAATTTCCTCCAAGTCTCTCCAATTTATATCCATCAGTGAGGGTGTGTGACACATCTATTAGGCATGTGAGCCTACATTAAAAATCTGGCCAACCTTGCACATGTGTGGAAAATAAATTCAAAATATATGTTCTTCTCATCCAAACAAGATGATCTTTAGATCAATATTGCACCTCTCTGAAAGAGAAATCCAACAAAAATATGACCATCGTCATATGAGAATTGCAACATGGAGTTTGGACCTAGATTCCCAAAATTAACACTCCCTCTCAACTAGGGAGAACTCCACTTGTCCATAAGTGCCATCCATTAGTACCATCGTGTACTTTTACCAAACATCGTGCGTCATCCTACCATAACTTGTTTTACCAGCTCTTTCTCAGATAGAAAAAAATGTGAGTCACAAAGAAATCACACTCAGCTGACCCGAAGTCAGCTTAGAGGTAAAAACCTCTCTTGGACTAAAAAAAGAGTCTCATACTAACCTAAAGTTAGTTTACTCACCCGAATTCAGTTTAGAGGTAAAAACCTCATCATGCTTGATCCTAGATCAAGGTGTTGGACATTTTCCATCCTAGAAATAGAGAGTACGACAATCTTCGATGCGTCCATCAGTCTTGCTATTGGTCTCCACATTTCCCACCTCATTGGCCAAATGAGAGGTACTTCCCATGAGTCTGAAACTCCATGGGCAGGATGTGTGCGAGGCACAAATAAAAGAGAGGTGAACCAACTTAATATCATAACGGGGGGGCAGAAGCACAACAAGGTTCGGAAAGCCTAGCCCCGTATGTGCTTATAGCTCCAAGAAATTATCCCCAAGTCCCCTGGAGCTCCTAGAGCTCATAGTCCAACTCAAGCAGGACCCTCAGAATAAGGTCTTTCCACGATTCCAAGATTCTCATGGAAGGTTAGGAACTTGACCTTCCCCAACGGCTTCATGAGAATTTCCATGACCTGCTCATCAGTTCCTGTATGATCGAGCCTTATAGCGCCTCCCTGTACCATATCCCAGATAAAGTGGTACTTGATATCAATATGCTTGGATTGATCGTGCAACATAGGATTATTAGAAAGTTGAATCCCACTCTGGTTATCACAAATGATAACGGTGGTATCTAGCACATGCCCAAACAGCTCACTGAAGAGCTTTCGCACCAAATAGCTTCATAATAGGCCATACTCGCTGCAATTTATTCGGCCTCAGTGGTGCTCAAATCCACCGACTTCAGCTTCTTGCTTATCCAAGATATTGAAGCAGAACCCAAGGTGAAGCAACATCGAGATGTGCTTTTGCGATCCACCACACTACTAGCCCAATCAACATCAGTATATCTAGCTATTGGATTAAGATTCAACAATTTATAATTACTAATTAATTCATTAATTTATTTTTAATTATTATAAATATTAATAAATAAATAAATAAATAATGGAGCCATTAGATTATTATTCAACATTTTAAAATTATTAATTAATTAATTAATTTTTAAATTATTATAAATATTGAAAAGCTATAAATAAATAAATAGATAAATTAATTAATTAATTAAAATTATGAAATTTCTTATTTTCATTATTCCAGTCAAACTAGCCGTTAATCATAATGGTTAGTTGGAGCATCCTCTCATCTATTTAAATTGGTTCCTAGATGAGATTTTTTCATCTTTTCCTCATGATGAACCACAATAGCTGGTTCGAAAAGTGTCGAAAAAATTTGATGTGATGTGATTATTACCAAAAGATTTTTTATAATTTCTATGGATCACAGATGCCAAATTCCTAATATTTAAACCCTGCTCGGTAAGGCCTTGGCACTTAAAGTCCATCATTTTGAAAGGGCACGTTTGCAGGTATCTAAAATGAAATCTGATCTAACCTTTTTAAAGAGATGTAGAGACTCCTCTTCTATTCCTTTATTCGCCAGGATTAAACATCCCCTCAGAAATTCAAGTAATGAGCGTGTTTTTCTTTCAGCTAGCCTTGGTATTATTAGATTTGAGATTTCCAGGATAAGGAAATTCCTTGATCTCATTTCTCGGAGGCTTCTGTCCTCACATATGGAATTGTTTAATTGTCTAATTTGATTTAGGTGGACATTTGGGCAGTAATAGATGCCTGCTCCGCTTTAAAGTCCCATCGTTGGGAATAATTATGGAAAAATAAGCATTATTCCAAATTCCTTAGATTATCTAAGGATTTTTCTTTCGAATTGGGGATGTGGTGTTCTTCTAACAACATATTAAATGGCAGCAAAGTAAACGGTAGAAAGATCGAAGCTCTGTGATCTTTGATTCTAAATTCAGATTTATCTGCTCATTCAGATCATTCGGTTACATCAGCTAGGCCTTCTCGGCGAGCCAGATCAACGACCTGTCTCGTTTTATAATCTTAAGCATCATGATTAGACTGTTAACAATGCAATGGATTTGGTCGAGGCCGCTCACTCCCCATCTTGTCTCCCTTATGCAACTATAGCTGTGTCGACGAATCTGGAGTCTCATTGTTCCCTTTCGACGGGCATTCCGCATTCTACGTTGGTGTCCTCTTTGCTGGTATCTGATTTAACATTTGATTTCAATGCTGAGAATCCTCCTGTGGCTCAGATCTCCTCCAACACTAATTGGCCTGCCTCAATCGTTATAGATTGTGTGCGCGATTCTTCCTCGATGCTGATTTCCTCCACTGCGGATAGAAATTTGGATGATCAGCCAATGTCAATCATGTAGCTCGGTTTTGTTGATTCATCTCATCTTACCTCTCCTTCGACCACTCTTATGAAATCGATCTGGTCCCTGATGATGTTTTAGTTTTCTGAGTCAATGATTCGTTCTTGCCCATCTCTTACCCCAACTCGGTTGATGTCATTAAGTCAGGTTTGAAATCAGGCCTCTTTGATCCTCTTTATTCTTCTTTTCTGCCTTCTTGTTCTAGTGTGGATTCCTCATTGGTCAATCTTAATGATCTTTTTAAAGATTTTAAAGATAAAAATAATGTTAACAATTTTAATAATAATATTAACAGTCTTCATCATATTAATAAGAATAATAATTATTTTAACAATAATTACGTCGGAGGCGTTTTTTTTGTTGGCTTGGGGTGAGTAAACATTGCTCACCCCAGCCAATAAGAATGTTAGAATATCGCCCTTCCAACCAGTGAATTTATGCCATGTGTTTGTCCTCTTAACAATAAAAATGTGTCAATCACCATTAATTTTTGTGTCAGAAACCATTATGCAGAGGCAATGTTGCACCCGCAACTGGTGGCCAGTCACTCCAACCCGCGAATTCTTTACTGCCCTTCTGTCCCTGGCGAGTGGCTTATTCCAAATTAAATCTCAACAGCTTGTTTGTTCTTTGGCAGCTTATGGGCTAGCTCGTTGCAGAATCGTGAACGGATTTTGCTGGCTCTGAAACTAGAAATGGCGAAACCTATTATGGGTGCTTGGTAATATTTCTGTTAACTTGGGGAATTTTACAATCACTCCAACCAGCGAAGTCATTACTGCCCTTCTATTCCTGGCAGGTAGCCTATTCCAAATTAAATCTCAACAACTTATTTTTTCTTTGGCAGCGTATGGGCCAGCTCGTTGCAGGATCGAGAACGGATTTTGTTGGCTCTGAAACTAGAAATGGCGAAACCTATTATTCGTGCTTGGTAATATTTCTGTTAACTTGGGGCATTCTACAATCACTCCAACCTGCGAAGTCTTTACTGCCCTTCTGTCCCTGGCAGGTAGCTTATTCTAAATTAAATCTCAACAACTTATTTTTTCTTTGGCAACTTATGGGCCAGCTCGTTGCAGGATCAAGAATGGATTTTGCTGGTCTAAAACTAGAAATGGCGAAACCTATTCTACGTGCTTGGTAATATTTTTGTTAACTTGGGGCATTTTATAGCTGGACTTCTCTTTGTAAGGATGGGTTAGGTTACGTTAAAATTGCATTTTCCTGGTTAACATTCATGTTCATTAATTTGGTTGTATAAAATGGATAGAATTGTTAATAAATGATAATCTCATGAGTATACACCTTTATGTAAAAGACCATAAGGATTTGCAATTTGGAGTGACAATACGAAGCTTCGTTTTAGTAAGCAATCCAACCAAAAACAATGTAGTGAGAGCCACAACTAATGTGGCGTTGCACCGCATGTCATATGTTGGAATTTTTTTTTTCTTCTTCTGAAAGGAAGGATTTTATAGCAAACCAATTTACATTCCTCCTCAGGTTGTACTAACCATCCAAACAGAAAGCCAAACAAAACATATAATAAATGAGTAGCTCTATATTTTCTCCTCTCCACTGCTTTGCAATTGCTCCTCAAGGCTCATCTTAAAAAACAGATCGAAAATATTGCTTGGCAGGCAAAATTTACACTACAGGTTTATTGTTTTGTTCTTTAATAGTTCAACTCTGAGATAAAAGCACATTTTTTTAAAGCGGTCACAAAATTTTGAATGCTTTAGATCAATTATTTTAACGATTATAAATTACACTCCAAAGGTCATTATGCTTTAAACCTAAGCTAATTCGAGATTTTAAAAATTGAAGCAATTTGAATCCAAAAGTTAAAGCCTTTAGGATTATAAATTTGAAATTATTATAGCTAAAATAATAGGTTACTTTTAAAAACCATGAATGTTGTGAGTTTTATTAAAGTATAATAATATGTTATGATCAGGTAATTTTAATAGTTGTCAATAATATAACATATTCTTATCTCTCATATCATTTTTGGATTTTAAATTTAAATTATTTTAAAAATTTAAATTTAAACTTTACACATAAAAAATAAATTGTTTAATTTTCATATTATGAAAGTTAATGAAAATGAGAGGAATATAAAATATTATTATAAACTTTAATAATAAAAACAAGAGAAATATAAAATTTCCAGTAATGTGATATTTTAATATTAATTTGGTGTAGGAGATATTTTTCTTTATAAAACAAGTGTTGCAAGCTAACTCAAGTGTAAATTAATTGTCTGCTAAAACTGAGTCTATATTCATAGGTTCAACTATGCTAGGTTAAGCTTGTGATTAAAAAAAAAAAACTCACAAGCCACTATGGGGAGGGACATAATTATTCATGCCATGGTGTGAGCAATAGTGAAATTGGAAAGCAAGGAACCCACAAATATGTTGGTGCATTGATCTAACTATTAACTTTGCACCCAAACTAAGAGAGAGCCAAATTGTATTCATGTGACTTGTAGCTAAGCATTTCATGGGTTAAGGTAGTTCATGGATTTAAAAGAAGACTTCATGTTTATTCGCTTTTATATGAAATAGGTCGTTGTTTCCTCCACTACATTTCAAAATGAATTATACAAGGATACCAACAAGTTTAAGTTCAGATGGAAATTATCCAATTTCTGCTCTATTGTAAGCATGAATATGCAAGTTTAGGTCTATTTTAGGTATATATTACTGATTTTTCTCTTTCTTGTTATTAGATATTGATGAATGCAAGGAGGGAATTGCTTTCAAGTGTAGTGATTGTAGTTGCGAAAATAAATGGGGTGGATATGATTACAAATTCAAGGGGGGTCTTTTGTACATTGCAGCACAAGATACTTGCATTGGTGAGAACTTTTGGCCTTTGATTTTCTTGTAAAAAAAGTATGCTACCTCATATATTTTTCAGGGTTTATCCTCTTTGCAAGTGCACTACAGATGTGAATCAATAGGTTAACTTATCTGATCTAATTAAACAAAAAATATGCTTATTCCAAATAAATATGAGATTTACTTTACATGATAAGTGTTCTGGTTTCACTTTGTAATAGTGATTAAGATTATTAATATGATACTATTTCATTGTCAGTCCCTTTGTTCTATATTTTTCAGGTTCTAGATACAGTTTTGGTGTTTCCTTAATATGCTTATGTTTTTTGTATGTGTGATAAATATGCAACTATGGATTCTTCAATATTTGGCTCGGTTTTGACACTCCTTGTTATAGCCTGCTTAGCGGATTTTTCACCTATTGGTTATGTGTTCTACAAGTACATACTTAGGGTATGTTCAATATATTTTAGAGATTCAGAATTTCCCACTTTTACCCTTTATTAACTCATTTTTATTAGTTATATATCTCAAGATTTTCTGTATCCATTCAAAAAGGAAAAATATATTGAAAAATTATTGTCTTCCAATTGTACATGGACTCTGAAATAATAGCTATCATGTCTCAATATATGCCATTTGACCAAATGAGGCTCATCAACCTCTACAACAAAGTTCAGCATGAGGTATATACTTCGTACCAACATGATTTTTTGTGGGATCTCTTCTATCACCATGATGCTTGTATTCATTATAATCACTCGGAATTGGACTTTAGTATTTTCAATTGGCTTCTTGTTGTTTGATAATAATTATTTTTGGTATAAAAAATTTCTACAGTGTTTGGTCTCAAGGCATTCTAGAATGTTACGTTATTTCTCATTGGATAGGTTATGCCGTTTTGTGATTTAGCTAAGAATGTTGCATTCAACTCGGAATTCATGTAAGAAAAACATAGGTCTAATGCCATATTTTCTAATTGTTGAAGCTTTAATATCTT
This sequence comes from Pinus albicaulis, assembly GCA_034641835.2. Taxonomy (NCBI): domain Eukaryota; kingdom Viridiplantae; phylum Streptophyta; class Pinopsida; order Pinales; family Pinaceae; genus Pinus; species Pinus albicaulis. Next base: position 718,162,771 of record CM076576.1, on the reverse strand, counting down.
ATACATCATCCATTTCCAAGCCTGATTTGCTGAAGGATCCAATCGTTTTAGATTGCATAGTTTCCTTTGCTAAAATTTAGGCACACTTGGAGAAATTGTGAATGATTAATAAACACTAGAGAGGTATGGTTGTTAGAAAAGTGTAGGAGATCAGGAGAGTCATTTCAATCCATCTATATTTTATGTATGTATGTATATAATTGAATCTAAATTTCATTATGTCGGTTTGAAATGTTCTGTAAAAGGGGAGAATCTTAAGGGCACCATACCTATTCTACATGCCATTGTTTTTCGTGCATTACTTCTCACTCTTTTTCCAATTGTTCCTTAATGAAAATTGAAAAAAAACAAGATCTTGGGCATTTAGTACATGGGATTGCAAAGTTAACATTGAAGATAATTCAATTTCAATTTATGATTTTGAAATTTTTAAAAGCTTTTAGTACATGGGATTGAAAATTTAGCTTGGAAGATAATTTAATTTCAATTTATGATTTTGAAATGGTAAGAAGATATTTTACGATGATCCAAAATTCACAAACAATCAGCTCCCAAGCCATGGCAAGAATATATATGTCTAACAAGTATGGAATTATGAAAAATCAACTTAAATTTATGATTTTGAAATTGTAAGAAGCTCCTTTATGGTGATCCAAAATTCACAAACAATCATCTTCTGTTTGAAAAATCTTATCATTTGAGTTGCATAGAACATCATAATCACGACCATTTGTGATGCATAGAACACATGGTTGAAAGTTCCTCACTTCATAGATGTTTGTTATTAATGGATATATTCACTATTTGTTATTAGTGGATCTATGCATTGTGCATTGTTACTCATTTATTGAGATGGGTTGAGAACATATTTTGCATTGTTAATCATTTTGTGAGACATGTTAAGAGCATATTTTCCATTTGGCTTGGTTGGATCTCTCTTTCCTTGGGCCATCTCATTCCTAAAGTATGTCAGTGAACTCAAGGCTTCTTTTTATCGCCGTACTCCATGTTTGTATTGGTTTCCCATAATGTTATATTCTTTATGATTAATAAATTTGATTTTGAGGACTCTGCATTTTTCTTTCATGCTCTGTGTTTATGTTGGTATGTCATAGTGTTATATGTATTATGATTTTAGAATTCTGGAGAATACTCTCTTAATTACTGTGTTTTTTTAAGCTTTTGTCTATGCAAAGTTTCTTAAATAAATTGTTTTCTGTTGTATAGCCTTCCTCAACTTGTTATCATATAGCAAGGTAAGATACTAAATATTTTTAGGAAAAGTTATTAGGAAGTTTCTATTTTGAAGCATTCAAGGATAATTCTTATGCAAACCATTTGCTTAGGAGGTTTCTTGTGTGTACCTTTCTACTTAGTTTCCAAAAACAAAAATGGCTTTTTAGGAATTGCATCTAGAGGTGCACATGAGTAAGAGGAATAGGGACAATCTTAGTTCTCCTTAATATTGGTAGTATAAATACTATCATGAATTTTTTGCGATATGGTGAGCATGAATAACAAATCCTCTTTCCTCGAGCTTAGACATATTTGCTGGAAGACATATTGTCTTCTACAATAATCTAAACCCCCTAGACTACCAAATCTAAAATAAAAATATTATGTGTGTGAAAAAGTAATCAATATAAATTCATATTCACTTCATCATTCAAATATTAAGATTTAAATTTGACAATAAAATTATCACTTTACTTGAGTAGTAGAATTTTTTTTTAGTCAAACACTTTTATTTTTTCAATTCCACCTGCTTTATATTAGAAGTTCAAAATATTATTTAAAGGTTTCACACATACTTATTTCACGGATACAAGATGCCCCTAGATTTCGTAAATAATAAGAAAATCGATCTCGTTTCATTTTCATCATACACAGTCCCTATCTTTCCTTTTACAACTGCTACCATATCCTTACACACATACCATCAGATATGTCTAAGCTAGAGAAAGGAGTAGTTATATCATCAAAACATTCTTGCTAGTCTTTATACTACTAATGCTAAAATTAACTACGATTGTCCCTATTCCTCTTACTGGCATTCCTTTGCACCTCTCGGTGCAATTGCTAGTAATAGTAATGATAACTATAGCTATAACAATAATAATAGTAGTAATAATCGTATAAATAGTAACTATAATAATAGTAACAATAATATTAATATTAACGACGATTATTATAATAATATTAACAATAATAATAATAGTAACTTCAATAATAATAATAATAATAACAATAAGAATAACACTAAATCCTTTTCCTCCCCCTCGTATAGAAATGTTATAAATCTCTCTAGTTTTTCCTTTGATCGCAATGTCTACAGTCTATTGGAAAAAGGTCTCAATTTTTCTCTTGCTCCTAGAAAAATCCCTATTCAAGACATTATTTGTGATATAGAGTACGAGATTAGAGATTTACCTGATGCTCCAAAATACATCATTAGGCAATATTGTTCTTTGATCCTCAGAAAAGCCAAGAACCCTAAGAGAAACATTAGCAAACAAGAGTTTGAGGCTCTTAAATCCTTAAACATTAACCATGACATCGTTGTTCTTAAGGCTGCAGCCATGGGCGTAGTCCTCTTACAACATGGTAAGCCTATTTCATTCCATTCAGAAATGTTCAATGGTGGAATGATAAATTATCCTACATATGACAAGGAGCTATATGCGTTGGTTCAAAGTGTGAAGAAGTGGAAACCCTATTTGATGGGAAAAGAAACCATCATTCACACCAATCACCAACCATTGCAATACTTGCAATCGCAAACAAAATTGCAGCAATCAATGCGCTTTCGATGGATGCGTTTCTTACAGCAATTACACTTGTTCATCAGGTATAAAAAAGGTATATACAACATGGTTGATGATATGATTTCTAGGCCTATTATTAGTGCAACTACTTTACTCAAGAATACTTCTGTTTTACATGGAATTTACATTGAACAATATGCATTTGATAATGAATTTCAAGATGTTTATGAAAAAATGAGTCAAGGTTGCCAAGTTGAGGAATTGGATTACCATGTACATAATAACTTGTTATATCATTTGGGCAAGCTCTATATTCCATAGGGAGAGAGAGTGAATGTCATAAGCGAAGCACACACTTTTGTTATTGCTGGACATTTGGTGTAAGCAAAACAATGTCAAATCTTCAGAGGTATTGTGATTGGCCTGGTATGCTTAAAAGTATGTCACGTTTTATTAAAGGTTGTTCATTATGTGCAGTCAATAAGCATAGTAATAGGAATTTAGGACTGTGCACACCACTTCGGGTTCCTTCATGTCCATGGGAGAGTATTTATATGGAATTTGTAGGAGGTATTCCTTTGTCAAAAAGAGGTCATGATTATTTGTATGTAGTTGTGGATATGTTCAAAAAAATGTGTATATTGATGCCATGTAAAAAGCAAGTTACAACTGAACAAATAACTCATATTCTCTTTCAAAATGTTTGGTTTCATTTTAGGTTGCCTACATCTATTGTAAGTGATCGAGATTCTCGATTTGTTGGGAATTTTTGGTCAAGCTTGTGGGACTTGATGGACACTAAGTTGAAGAATAGTACATCCTTTCATCCAAAAATAGATGGTCAAACCGAGGTGCTCAACAGAACAACCATTCATCTTCTTTGAGGATATTGCAGTAAACATCCTAAGTTGTGGGATGAACAGTTGCATTACATTAAACATGCTTACAACCGTGCAAAAAACTCCTCTACTCAAACATTGCCATTTGAGGCATGTCTTGGATATTTTCTAAAATTGCCATTGGATTTAATTTTTGTGAAAGATGTAGCTATCGATGGGCATAACGACATAGATAAAGCAAATAAATTCATAGAGAAAATTCAGTTGATCCATCAAACAATGCAAGATCAAATAGAAAAAATTCAAGGCAAGTACAAAGCGAGGCACGACAAACACTGTGTGGATCATAAGTTTCAAGTTGGTGATGAAGTTTGGCTTCACATAAGAAAGGAAAGGCTTCAAGGAGATGGTAAAAATTTGAAACCAATACATTATTGTCCTTTCAAAATTCTGGAAAAGATTGGTAACAATGCCTTTAAGCTTGATTTTCGTTCACACATGAAAATTTACTCAGTTGTAAATGTTGAAAATTTGAGATTGTATGAGTCTCCTTTGATTGAAGATCAAGGATAGAATGTTCAACTGCCATCTATTGAATATTTTTCTCCAGATTTCTTTATTGAGCTTCAACAAGACGACATACTTGACAGAAGGTCAAGGACATCGATAAGAGGAAGTGTCAACTATCTTCGAGTGGGGCTTAAGGGAAAAAATCCTTGAAAATACAAATGGATTGAAATTGGGAAGGTGAGGCAACTATACCCTCACCTGTTCAGCAAGTGAACATGATCTTTTGGGGTCCAAAAGCTTCCAGCGAGGAGGAATGACTAGGTGCTCAATTTTATGCTAAAAAATCGAAGTTCTTAAATGGCTCGAAACCGAACGACTACGTAGTTCTCATCATTCTGAATCTGGCGCATTTTGTTTCACGCGAAATGGACTCCGTATGCTCCCATAAATGACTTATGTTTGCTTTGCTAAACAAGCAAAATTTGGGTAAAAAAGGCAGATAGGTAGCCCAGTCAATAGTCCATACTACTGACGTGACATGCTGACTACATTGGGTCAAAATTGGTCATTTTTCTCTAGCTAGTGTGGGACTGCCAAGTGGTAGAGTTTAATTGGTTCGAAATTTTTAGTGATTTGGCATATTTTTTATTGGTTATAAGTGTGGGCCAATTTGGGGAAGACACATGGCTGGGCCTGGGGCCACCACGTGCCTCCTTTATAGTATAGAAAAATTATTGTTTAAGACCAGAAGGGCCAGCAGAGGTCGAACATAGGACCTCCGCCCTGCCAGCAACACACGCTAGTGCCACACCATATGTTAGTTCTTAACTATATTACCATTCCACTTATATTTGAAGTTTGAAAGTTGAACCGACGGGGGAAGTGGGGGTGAGCCCGCAACATATGACTGCGATCTCGGAACTGTGGCCAATCACTGGCGGAGCTAAACCTTAAGCACAAGGGTTATGTGCTAATCCAAAGTTTAATTAAATTTAATCCATCATTATTAACACTAAGCTGAAATTAGAACTAAGCGCGAGTTTAAAGGCTAACCGCGCTTAATTAGCGCTAGCTGTGCTTAATTGGTTTAATGCGAATTAGTTTAGTGGTCCACCAAATCTGGTGGAACTGCCAGTTTTAGCGCCGACTAACCGGATTTAGCTCCAGTTAGCTAAATTTAGGAAATAAATTGTGGAAAAACAGGAGATGGTCATAAATTTTGGAGTTTTCGACCAAATCAAGAGCAGAAAGAGGCTAGATGACTATTTTTGGGCATTATGAACTCATTGACGCAGTTTTCAGGAGCAGAAAAGCATTGTAAGCACATCATTTTGCAAATTTGAGCATAATATAGAGGCCCAATCCATCGAAGCTGGATAGAGGAGATGTAGCCCAGGAGGGGTGAAATCCATCAAATTCCTGTGTTGATGTGTTTTATGGTAATGTGTTATACTTTTGTTTTCTGTTATTCAACCTTTCTTTATGTTAAATTTTTCATAAAATTAACATGTAAAACACTCATGAGACTCAATAACTTGCAAGAGAACTTGAACCCTTAAGCACATATAAGATATTGTTTACAAAATCTAAAAGAGGAATTAGAAAAACAACACTAACATAATTTATTCAGATCACTTTTGTTACTTAGGAAAAGTATGACAGAAAAGTGCTTAAAAGGTTTAATATGGATAAGTGCAAAGCTACTTTTTTTCCAATACAGTAGAATGTGAAACTGCATTTTGATGATGTCTCAAAGTAGGTTGATGGTACAATATATAGGCAACTAGTGGGAAGCTTGAATTAACTTACTACAACTAGACCTGATATAACATACTCTGTGAGTGTGTTAAGTCAGTTTATGGCAAGATATCTGGAAAGCCATTGCAGAGCAACAAAAGGAGTACTCAGGTATCTTAAAGGAACAATTGATTTTGGTCTTAAGTATACCGTTTCATTTGATGTTGCGCTGACATGTTACTCATATTCAAATTGGGCTGGTAATTTAGATGATAGTTTATATACTACAGTTTATGCATTCAATATTGGATCTAGGATTGTTTCATGGAGCAACAAGAAGCAATCTGTGGTATATTTGTCATCTATAGAAGTAGAGTATAAAGCTTTGTGTGCAGCAAATTGTGAAGTTTTTTGGTTGAGGCGAGTTATTTAAGATATTGGAGAATAACAAAAGAAGTATACAATGATCAAATGTGACAACGAGAGCTCGATCAAGTTGGAAAATAATACAATATTTCATGCAAGGACAAAGCATGTTGATACTCAATTTCATTTCATTAGAGATAAGATACATACTAAAGAGTTTTTTCTTGAATATTGTAATACTTGTGAAAACACCATTGATATTTTCATAAAGCCCCCTTGGGAAGATGAAATTTGAGTTATTTAGGGAGATCTAGGGTAGTGTAAACAAATCCTTTCTCCATTAATGGGGGAAACTTGAAAATAATGGAGAATGGATTTGTTAAGTAGTTTTTGATTGTGTGTGTATTAAGGAGTTAGATCCTATTTTCTAGGATTTTTTTTGATCTCCTAACTAAATGGACTCCTATAATATATGTATTTTTTTGATTGATTATTCAATGAATGTTTAGAAGCGTCGCTTGGGCAACCTCTAGGTGCGCTAGTCTCACCTTTGAGTCGTGTGGTTCATTCCTAAATTTCGTCTTCCATATTTTTTGAGTCCAAATGGGAATTGATGCTTTGATTTCATCTATAATATACTCACTGTGCTTTAGGAGCATCTCTCCTAAGGAAAAATAACACCGCAACGAAAATACTTTCTTCGCTAATAGGTACAACGCCCAAATAATGCGCCACCGCAAGACTCATCAAGTTCCATCAACTTCAGTTGCAGAGCATATGGCTCGAGTCGTCTAGGGTCCATGGGGATAGAAGCGTTGTATATAAGCTCTAGAACCTACTCATTGTCAAATGTATCCCTTATTCTTCCAATACAGGTAGCTATCACTCCACCTACTGAACTCCTTACTAAATCCATATATTCTGTAATATCCAAGTGACGATTATCAACTATTTCCACAAAATCTTGCTCTACTGCAACCATTCTTCCGGGGAAGTAAAATAAACGATTATTTTATGACTTCTCACCACAATATAGTTGAGCGTGTAGAGTGTTCTCAACACAATTTAGACAAAACCTTCGTGAAAAAAGATGAAATCGTTTTCCTAGAAGTATCCAGTCAATATTCTCAACAAAGAAGGTTTCAACCATTATGAAGCTACCTATACCAACCTACTTAAGCTATTGCTACAAAATAGCTAAATATCAAGAATTTTCGTCCCACAATTTGCACAAAATTTGGAAGAATAAGCACAATACCAGTTTTACTAGATCCTAGCATTACATTTTTTCAATATTTACATGTCGATATAGTTAATACAAGTGACTTATTTTGTCAATTTACTCAAAAATAAAATAAAATAACTTAAAGCATATCTTTCATATAAATTCATACATTAAATCATGTCTTTGAAATAAATTCATATTTTAAAATAAACAAAAAGCACTTGGTCACCTGAAGATCATTTAAAGAAACTGTAGAGAACTATACAAAGAGAACTGTCCCTCTACATATAAATGCTCCCGAGAGGAGAGGGATTAGGTTGGGAAAATGCAAAATAGGAAGATGCTTCATTTAAACTTAAAATGGTTAAAAGCTATTCACTGTCTCAAATGGTAAGGTTAATTTGTCTGTCAATCCCAATATTAAAATTGACATCAAAGTGCAAGATAATGCACCCTTCAAAACACTAAAATTCAAATGCGTTTAGCATATCAACGTGAGGAAAAAGAAAAAGGAGCGTCGTGTGGAAACGAGAGGAAAAATGAAAAAAAGGGTAGTGGGAAAGTGATTCTAGATTCGCAACTGTGCAAATAAAAAGAATCGAGTGCGACTTTTTGAAGGTTTTTATGGTAATTTTTTCTGGTCTATTTTTTCTGCCGGAATTTATTGAAAATAGAAATTTGATGGGTAACTTTGCATAATCGAAGTGTCCTAGAAGTTTTTTAGGGTGCTGAATCCATATATACGGTCAAAAAAACCAGTTTAAATACATAAATCAAGATTTTACCTCAATTTTTTTCGCGGAATTCCGACCCTTGAAACTCCAAAAAGTCGCACTAAAGACAACTCCAAAAAAAAATGAGCCGAAGAGAATCATAAAAAGCCCCATAAATGTTGAAAGGACGAAAAAGGACAGTGCCAAGGCTGCTACATCAGGTTTTGTAGCCTTGATGTGGTAGTTGTGCTCAGATCAACCTGTAATGAAAATTAAAACGTAAAGTTAATCATAGAAATTTCATAAATATTTTTCAATTTTTTTGTACCTACAAAAATAATACAAATCCACGAATCATAAATGTCACTGCGACACAATGACATAATAATCAGGGTGATACAGATTCTTTTGTCAGAAGCTTGTGAAATCGATCGTTAAAATGTAGACGTAAGCATATGACGTACATTAAAGACGTAAACATATTGCATATATTTGAAAATTGAGGCATGGGAAGTTATAAACCAACTAACGTGATAGTGGAATTTACCTTTTTTTCAAGGAAATTAAATGGATGAATTAAAAACAAAAAGTTTGAATTATATGATATACGTGTGGGTAAGAGATTGTAATTTTAATCATTTAAATTTAAAATGTGTTAATATAAATTACATAACTCAACACACTTATAATTTTAATTTTAAGTATTTTTTAGAATTTCATATCAATTTAAGCAACAAATATATTTACTAGTACAATAAAATCATATACAAAACCACATTAGTTAATGTAATTGAAAAATGCAAATAAACCTTAATGGCATACCTCTACTATTAATGATAAAATTAATATTAATATTAATAAATATATAATAATACAAATAATAATAATATTACACAACAACTATTTAATAAAAAATTATTATTAATGATAACATCATCATTATTAAAAATTATTATTAATGATAACATCATTATTATTATTATTATTGATTGTTAATTATTGTTAATAATTAATAACTAGCTAATTATTAAATAATTAACAATTAATTAAAAATTAATAATTAATTAACAATTAATTAATAATTGAGTAACAATTAATTAATAATTATTCACGATGTCTTGGATAGACGATGATTGGGTGCTTTATTAAGACACTCCTTAATGTGAAGTCACAGGTTCAATTCCCTGCCCCGATCAAGGTGATATATTGGACATGATGAAGATGTAGTCCCACCAAGCTTGCAAAAAAATAAAATAACAATTAATTAATAATTAATAATAAATAAATAAATAATAATAAATAATTGACTAATGATTAATAAATAATTAATTGTTAATGACTTATAATTAATTAATTATTGTTAATAATTAATTAATGAAAGATGTTTATGTGATCCTATGTTCTTGCGGGACACCTTATGTTGGTGAGATCGACCACTCAATAAATCAAAGGATTCATGAGCATGTGACCGACATCAAACATAGGAGGACCCGCTCCTCAACATTGGCGGAACATGCGGAAAAGACATAACACCACATCTATATTGAAGACACCCGGGTCATTGCCAAGATAGATCTTTTCCATCACCATAAGTTTAGGGAGGCCATAGATATTAAAAAGAGGCAAATCAGTCTAAATAAAGACGATGGTGGAAGATTAGTAGTTGTTGAGTCTGTGCCCTTTCTTGTTAAGTTTTTTGTTTTTGTTTTTAATTATATTTATTATTATTATTGTTTTTGAATTAATTAATTAATTATTATTATTATTATTATAACCCTTTATGGTTTATTCCTTTTATTTTTTTGGTTGTTATATCTTTGATTCTTAATTTTATATTGGTACATAGGTAAATTTTACTCTTATAGATTTATAGTTATTCTTATATCTATAATACATCATTTATTTTTACCCATAATTTTATTTTTTGCTTTATAAGGTGTTTGAATTCCTTTTAGAAAAATCCTTTTGACTTAAATCTTAATAATTAATCTTATTTTTATTTATTTATATTTTAAACTTAATATTTTACTTTATATATTAAAATATTATTTCTAAAACATTTTATTCCAATTAATTTAATTTTATTCTTACTTATTTATTTTTAATCTAAATATTTGACTCATTCTAAATCTAAATATTTGACATAATATTTGACCATGACTTAATCATTAATTTAATTTAATTTAATTATATCTTAATATGAATATTCTACTTTATATATTAAAATATTATTTTATAAAACATTTTATTCAAATTATCTTATTTTATTTTTATTTATTTATAATTTATTATAAAAAAAACTTAATCTAAATTTAAATATTTGACTTAAGTCCATTTTAACATTCTAAAAATTCCTTTTTCAAAATTAGCTGTTTATTATAACTGTTAAAAATATTAATGGTCTCTACATTGATCTCTCATTTAATATGGTGCCATGATCTGATTCTCCATCTTGTCGTGACGATGAACCGCACTAGATGGTTCAAAATGCATTGACACAACTCTTATGATGTGATTTTCACTGAAAGTCTTTTTATTATTCATTCATGATATGGATCACAAAATCCTGAATTCATAAATAATAAACTAATTATTGAGAGAATGCTTTTGGTAAATCACATTTCAATTTTTGTTGTGGACGGGTTTCAAACCACTAAGTGTAGTTCATCAAAACTTGGATGAAAGTATCGATTCAACTAACAATTTTATTCTGTAGAGATGCAAACAACACAAGAAATGAACGTTGAAGGAATTAATAAATTGACAGGGATGAACATTATATAATTAGTAAAATAATCATTATAGACTTTAAAGAATTAATATAAAAAAACTTATTAAATCTAGTCAAAATAAAAGAGTTTATAACAATATATTATAATTATTTTGATATAATTTCAAAATTATTACTTTCATTCGAAATTATTACTATGACTTAATATCAAAAAATATTAATATGATTTAATATTAATATTTTAACTTAATCTTATTAGTTTGACATAATAATGATAATAATATTACTTTAAAATAAATAATAATAATAATAATAAATAAATGAATGAATAAATTAATAAGAATAACATTAAAATAATAATAGTAATAGGAATACATTAATTTTAAGTAATGAAAAAGAAAAACAAGAAAAATGGAGAAGCAAACATATGCACACAAAACATATTTTTCACACTAGATTTATTCACAAATATTATACAAATATATAATTGGATTGAGATCCAACAAATTCCAAATATGAATAAGGAAGTTGAGATATTCTCTCAACATAATCCTAAACCATCTCTAAATTTACCATGTAAGAATTATATCCAAGTGCCTCCATTAACGTTTACATGCAAAAAATAAACACAAATTACAATATAGAAAATACATATTACAACAAGAAAATTGATCTTTGTCTGGCTGGTCTTTCTCAACACTTATCCCCACTCTGAAATCTACTAGAAAACACTCTTTTCACCATCACAATCTTCGAGCTTCCCATTCAACACATTTAAGACATAGCCGCCTTTGACCATCTTTGATGAACATTGTATAATTGACACTTCTCAATCTTCCAAAGGAAAATATTGATATTGTACCACCCTATGGAAAAACTCCCATCTATAAAAATGCATCGAACTACACTTTTGATAGTTGTATAGGTGAGTTGTCTAATTACTGGGCATATTTAGTAGTCAATTATGCAAATGACCTTTCTACATACAAGGATCTCATAACATAACCCGAAATTAATGATCTTGAAGCCCGAAGCACAATAAGACCCAACGACATATAACAAACATATATAATTAAATTAGAGAAGTTATCTTGGCACTGAAAAACCTCGAGAGCTACTAATTTAAATTATGCTAATCTATCCATTGACCGGTTCTCCATTACACACTAGAATATATATTACATAACCACACAAAATTCACACAATATATTCATATCACTAAAATAAAACAACCACCCATGTTAAAATTTTTTAAACTGCCTCCCAAGGTCTCCATGCTTTCTCACAAGATGAAAGCATATCTATCCCATGCCAATTTCAAATTTAATGAACGCTCACTCTCCTCTTGCACTACTGCTATTGAGGGTACACGATTCGAAATTTTTTATTGCAGGCCATCATAATTGAAATTGTGTTCAAAATTTGAAATTGTACGTCCTCTTCTTAAGAGGAAACGGGAAACTTATGTTGACGTATTCTTGAGAGTCAATGGGAAACTTAACTCGACGTCTGCATTCAACGTTGTCCTCAATGCTAAACCCGAGTTTCAACACTCTATGGATTCTGCCAACGAATGTGTTTTTCTTCTCCAAGCTAAATCTGGAGGTGGGGATGGTGGTCTTATAAATGGCAGCGAGTTTGTGAAGCTCTTGCATGTGATTCAAGGTCTGACACTCCTCCCATGGCTTTCGCTTGACCCCATTGTACTATCTAGCCCTGATATGCTTCGTTGACAATAAGAGGTGGGAAACATAAAAGTCGATCTTTTCCCTTCACAACCTCACTATCTAAATCCCGGATATTGTGAGGATCACCGAGCACTCGTGTAATGACCATTACCTTTATGTCTTAATCAAAACATGATTCTTGGATGCCAATTGGAAGACACAACATGACATAAAGAAGAGATGAGCGAGACCGAGTTGTCAATCTGTAAGGATGTGAGAACACTCTCTATAAAAACATTCAATTTCCGAATGAGGGACCTGGATGAAGTGGATGTTGAAATCCCATGAAGACGATATAAAGTCAGAGTAAGCTTGTTGCAGGCGACCTCAAAAATTATGAAATAATGATTTTGTAGCTCCAGGAATTGGTTCATGAATTTCAATGGATCTCAACAGATTATCCCTGGGAAATAGTTGTCCACACAATGCCTCTCCTTGACCACAGAAGCCCCTTGAATGCAGCTATATAAAAAAATATGAGTCGAAGGAGGTCGAATGACCCATAATAAATTTCCGATCGCTCTCAATCCCCAATGCCACCTCACATATAGTGATCCATATTTAGAATTCTTTACAGAATAATAAATAATCCATGCAATATTTCAATTTGGGCATGTGATAATATGCATAAATGATGCACAAAGAGCATAGAAATAACATATAAAGGACGTAGAAACGAGGAGAAATCGAACATAATGCAAATCTGCCACAAGAAACAAGGCCATTTGACTAAAATGTGTAGAATGGGTCACCTGCATGATTCCGTTTCCATTATTATAGGCACGTGAAGAATTCATTCCCTCTGCCCATCATCACAACTGTAAGGAAAACATGAGGGGAAAGTATGGACACCAGATATACACATAAAACATATTGCACACTCCATAATATGACACAATAAACTCATTTAATCACACACTCTATCCTACCCTATGTACAAAGTATAAAACTTTAGATCTCTTCCATATCTTTGGGATCTCCCTTAGGGAGTCAAGCCCATATAGGTTACGATACCAACAAGAAAAATGGAGAAGAAAACATATGAACACAAAACATATTTTTCACACTACATTCATTCACAAATGTTATACAAATATATTTTTGGATTTATATCCAACAAATTCCAAAGATGAACAAGGAAGTTGAGATATTCTCTCAACATAATCCCAAAACAACTCTAAATTTACTATGTAAGCATTATCTCCAAGTGAAAAACACTCAGGAATCAACCTAAAAGAAGGGATAACAACACTAATAAAGAAAGGAGAAGGGGAAGGGCACAAACTTAGGGAAAAATAGATGGGACTCAACAACTGCTAATATTCCGCTCATCATCCCTATTCAACGTGATAGAAATATTTTCAATTTGGATAGCTTCCCTATACTACAGTGATGGAAGTGGTCAACCCTTGCAATGACATGAGGATATTCTAGACAAATGCGGTGTTTAGTTTTTTTCAGCATGTTTCGCCAAAGTTGAGGAACGAGTCCTACAATGTTTCATATTAACTGCATGCTCATGGATCCTTTTATTTATAAAGAAAAATGTTTATCCAATGTAATATGGGATTAAATAAACACCTTTCATGTCTTTTGGGTCCAAAAAGTCTTTGATAGATCCGAGGGAGCTACGAACAATATTCAAGGGTCTAAAAGTATAAGAGATCTCGTGCTTCCTTAAAATCCGAGCAATATTATCAGTGGTACCTTGGATAAAGGGAAGCTACATATTGGTAACCAATTATCTTTGATATTTTCTTAATTTAGGACCTTTTCTATCCTTCAATAAATCCCTGATACCTTGGGACAAACTATAACCATTAGCTTGAAAATTTTTAAGGAGACATGTTTTCTCATCAACTAAGTGATCTTTATCTAATACCCTAAGAGAATGAGTGGCCAAAGTGTTGAGAACACCAATATTTTGAGACATAAAATAATGGGAGCTAGCATGAAGGTATTGCTTCGTGTGGGTTTTCTTCCGAAAGAATTGGTGAGAGAAAGAGCCATCATTTTTATTGGAGATGAGAATGCCAAGGAAAGGAAGGCTACCATTAATTTCTATCTCCATAGTGAACTTAATAGATCTTGAAATATTATTGAGATGCTGAAGAAATAAATCTAACTTCTCACGACCATGAGGCCAGTTGATGAATGTATCATCCACAAACCTCTTCCAAAGCTTAGGTTTGAATGAAGCAGAAGCTAAGGATTTGGATTCAAAATCTTCCATGAAAAGGTTGGCAACAACAGGGGAGAGTGGGGAACCCATGGAAAAACTGTAGGTTTGTTCGTAGTACTCACCTTCAAAGTTAAAAAATGTAGAGGTGAGGCAAATACCTTCTAATTTAGTAGTATCCAGATTAGTTACATGCTTGATTACTTCAACCACTCCATTGATAGGGATATTAGTGTAGATACACACAAAACATATAGGCACACTCCAAAACATGACGCAATAACTGATTTAATCACACACTCTATTCTAGCCTATGTACAAAGTATAAAAATTTATATCTCTTCCATCTCTCTCAGATCTCACTTAGGGAGTCAAACCCATATAGGCTCTGATAACAACAAGAAAAATAGAGAAGCAAACATATGAACACAAAACATATTTTTCACACTACATTCATTCAAAAATATTATACAAATATATAGTTGGATTGAGATCCAACAAATTCCAAAGATGAATAAGGAAGTTGAGATATTATCTTAACATAAGCCCAAAAAAACTCTAAATTTACCATGTAAGCATTATCTCCGAGTGAAAAACACTCAGGAATCAACCTATAATAAGGGAGAACAACACTAAGAAAAAAATGAGAAGGGGAAGGGCAAAAAATTAGGGAAAAAGAGATGGGTGTTGAGCCCTAAAATTGTTTTTCCTTTGCCAAAATCCACTTCATTTCATCATTCCTTTATCATTTTATAAACCTAAAAGATCAATAAGAATGATTAAAATCACCTAAAGAATACATGCAATGACTAAATTGTTGTACTTTTGTGATTTTGTTGTCTTAATGATTTCTGAGCAGTTTTAGCTACATAATGCAGTCATTCTGTAGCCAGTCAAATGTTCCGTAGCCATTTTGGTGTTTGAAAATGTTACAAGTGTCATCTAGAGAAAATGCGTATATGGTTAGATTCCAAATATTTCCTACATCATTCCTTCTCATCCACGAAGGCAGATTCAATAACTAGAGATGCTTATGCACGTGGTCAAAACAAAAGTCCAAGAAGCTGATTTCTATAAGGCTAAGGACTCTTGATTTGCTTTCAGAAAATCACGAGTCCTAAAAAGGAGTTTTAGTTTGATTTTGACTTTAAAAATACACCTGTGCCTACTATTATTCAATATCAGTTATGTAAATGCCTATAAATTTAGCTTGGTGAGACCGAGAGAGACAGTTGATACTTATTTTATCAATACTATGATACTCCGTTTTCAAGTATTTTTGATAATAAAAAGGAGCATAGCTCTGATGTTGTTCTGAACACAACCTTGAGGAGTTAAATATTTTTATGCCAAATTGATAGCAGAGGGCCCCTGCTATCCGAGGAGGCTTTTTACATGCTTTCTAGATAAGTAGCTTTCAATTCTGTTTTGTTATATTTCTTACTTAGACAATTTTCTGAGTTCATATCTTTTAGTATCATGTTTCACATTATTTGTTTAGATAAAAGATCCTCATGATGTTATAGTTAGTCTTTTCTCAAGCTTTTCCAATATATCTCTATTCAATGAATGGATTTAATTGTAATATTCTGAGTTACTAGCACTTTAGTTTTTGCCATCTAGATTAAGAAGATCCTCATTATCCTACAACCATTCTTTTTCTCAAAATTTTCCAATATATCACTATTATATGAATGAGATTTGGTTGTACTATGTTGAGTTATTATCATTTCATGTTCTGCAATTATATAGAAGATCCTCATATTATTACAAACAGTCTTCTTCTCAAGCTGTTCCAATAAATCTCTAAATCACAGAAAAGAATTAGTTGTAATACTGTGGGTTACTGCTTGATTGTTGTATAGAAGATCCTTATCACATTATGTCTAGTCTCCTTCAATAAACTCTTCCAATAAATCTCTAATTGATGAACGGGATCTAGTTGTAAAGTCATAAGTTGTTTCAAATATTCCATAGGAGATCCTATTGCATTATAGCAATGTTTTTCTCAAGCTATTCCAAAACACCTCTATCATATGAATAAGATTTCACTATAATGTTCTAGGTTGCTGTTTGTTTTAGGAATATCCTCATCACATTGGAGTTTAATCTCTTTCACAAACTATTCCAACAAACCTCTAACTAAATGAACAGGTTGAATTATAGTGTTTTGAGTTACCTTTCATATTCATTTACAAGTTATAACATCCATGGATTAAGATACTCTATTTTTCACCATTTTCCTAATTAGGGACATAATTTGCAACTAAACTCTGTTTTAAGTCTAAGGTTTCCTTTTATTTTCTTTTTGACATAGATTTAACTTCATCTCCTAAACATAGAGTAGCATACTAAAACTCAAACATAACAAAACTCAAAAAAACATCAATAAAATACTGAAAACAATGAAATAAGAAAAAGGATATTTAGGCACATATAGTGCAATTACACCTCATCAGTTCACTAGCCCTGGTCGATAATTTATGCTATCAATTCAGGACACTGAATTGACTAAACATTTTGGCACCATTACCGGGGAGGTGTAACTAGGTAGCCTTATTTCCTATTTCCGAAAAATAATGATATGCGTAGAGAAAAAGATTCTAGGGGTAGATTTGTAAGAGGCAGAAGCTTAATTCCCACAACTCCACTCACTCCACCAAAACCAAGAAGCAACACACCTCCAACTCAAACTCACATTCCATACTATACTGGTCATAGGCTTCCAGAAGTCTCAAGATCAGATATCCCATCAGGAAAATCCCCCATTTCATCCACTGAAGCAATTCTAGAGGAAGAAGATCCAAGGACTCCTATAGAAGGGATAACCTTTTTCACTTCCACAGGGGAATATATTCCAGCAGAAGAATTATAAATCCCTAGTGAAGAGGAAGAAGAGGACTATTTCTTCAATATACCCTTGATAGAAGAACTAGTAGAACAACTAGCATTTCCAACTAAACCTTATATCAGTTCAAGAGAGTCTATCATGGCAGAAGAAGGGGAAGGAGAAGTCTTTAATGGAGAACATACACTATTTGGAGGAGGTAGAGGAAGAGGAGGAGATAGAGGAAGAGGTAGAGGTACAGAAGAAGGTAGAGGAAGAGGAAATGCAGAAGGAGGAAGAGGTAGAAGGGGAAATGGAAGTCCTTTTGGATTCCCTATAATAGATGAAGAGACTAATGCAACTATGAAAAATATCTCACCTTCTGTTCTTCCAAACTTTCATGGACTAAAAAGTGAGGATTCTGAGACATTCTTATTTGAATTTGAAGTTCTATGTAGAACCTATGATTATCTACAAGATGCTTAGAAACTTAAACTGTTCCCTTCAACATTGAAAGGAGCAGCATTAAAATGGTTTATGAGTTTAATCACTAGGTCTATTAGAACATGGGATGAAATGAGAAAGGAATTTCTAGATAGATATTTGGATTACTGTATACCAGTCAATCAAAAGGAAGAATTTCTCAAGATGATACAAAAGGAGGATCAAAATCTAGAAGATTTGTTGGAAAGATTCAATTATAACATCAGGAGGGAAAAAATGGAAAACCTAGACCAAGATACTTTGAAAGCTCTCTTGTTGAATACAAATTATTAGGGATGAATGGATAGATATCCTCAATATGATGGGAAAAGGGGACATATCTCAGCTTTCATTACCTGATATAGCTGAATTATGTATCAATCTTTCAAGAGGAAAATCTAAGATTCTAAAAGGACTAAGAGACCCTGTTCTTGCAAGGGAAAGTAAGTCTGCATCCGGAACAGTAAGTAGGGCAGAAATAGGTAATATGCTTGATGAATTCAAATCTGACATTCTAGGGAGTCTTAGTGAGAAAATAGACACCCTTAAGTTACAAAACAAGCAAAAAGCCGAAACTAATGCCTTAGCAATATTTTGTCCCAAATGTAGGAAGAAACATGCCTTGAGAGAGTGTCTTTTGGATGCAAAAGTAATAGAGACTTGTGCAATTTGTTCAGAAAAACATGAGACCAAGAGTTGTCCTTCACTCCCTGGTCTTAGGGCTGTCTTTCAAGAAGAAACACCCACAAATTCCACAGAATCTCTTAACTTTGTCTCTAGAAGACCTTGGCAGGGACCTCAGACACAAGGGTTTAATAATCAAATGTATAATCAACCCCCACCAAATTGGAACTCTTGGCAGCAACCTTGGCCTCAATTTCAAAATCAATCTCAACATTGGGCACAAGGAGCACAAAATCCTTATGGAAGGTTCTCCCAGTATTATCAGTATCCACCCTCTTATCCCTCATATCCAACATATTCAAAATTCCCCCCTCAACAAAATCCTCAACAGAATCCACAACATCAAAACCAAAATCAAAATCCACCACTTCCATTACCATTTCCTCAAAAAGCAAATCAGTTGCCTGCCCAACCAATACCAAACCCCAACAATAAAAACCCTCAGAATACATATATGATAGAAGGTCAAAAATTTCCAACCTATTTGATTACTCCTTTAGACCTTAATGATGTTCAACTTAGGTCTAGAAGAATACTTGAAAAGAAGAAACCTTCTGTAATTATACAAGAGCAAAACAATTCTGAGGAAAATTCTCTACGGGTAAATAAAAATCTTGAAGAAAGCACATCTTTTCAAGACCAAAATATCGAAAAATCAAAACAGAAAGAACCAATAATTTCAACTCCTATATTAGAGCAGCTATCAACATCTACTTCCACACCTCCTTTTCTAGAAAGATTACAAATTAATAGGGGTGTAGAGAAACAAATTATGATGCATACCTATGATTTCCTAGATGAGTTAAGAAATGTTTGTATTAAGATTCCATTATTACAAGCTATCAAGGAAATCCCAATCTTAGCAAAGACAATAAAGGAGTTGAGTATGAAAAAAACAGGAAAAAGAATAAAAGAGATAAAGAAAATACATCTGGTAGGAAAAATAACATACATAATGATGGGTAAGATTTCCATTCCAAAGTATCTAGACCCAGGAAATCTAGTTGTTAAAATACACATCAATGGAATTGAAATCCAAAACACACTTATTGATTTAGGAGTAGCAATCAATATCATGAGTAGGCAAATCATGGAAAAACTAAAACTTCCTAATCTTCTTTTTACACCCACACTACTACAATTAGCAGATAGATCTGTGATCAAACCAGATGGGGTAATAGAAGACATTCCAGTGTCCTTAGACTCTTGGGAGTATCCTATGGATTTCATGATCCTAACTCCTAAAAATGATCTAGGAGGGCATCCTATTATATTAGGAAGACCTTGGTTAGCTACAGTTGATGCTTTCATTAGCTGTAGATCTGGTGATATGTACATATCTGATGGAAGTTCAACCAAGAAATTCACCTTGTATCCTCCAGCAATAACAATCACAAAATTAGATGATACTCAGTGGATTGATGATGAAGAAGATATACAACCTCTCTTCACTATTTCAGAAATTAGTGAAGATAGTCAGATTCTGAATACTTTGGAAGATTATGAATCTTCTTCAGAATTTAAACATGAACAATTTCAAGAAGAATCCAACATTGAATTCTTATCATCAAGACAGATGTCTCTTTACTCTATGGAAGAATTTGGCAGCTCTACAATTGAAATATTCCCAAGAAAAACCTTAAACATAAACAAAAACCTAGAGAAATTTCAACAAGAAAAGCTAGTCAAAATATTACAGAGACACTCTTCTGCATATGCATGGGAGTACACTGACATGAAATGGATCCACCCTAAGACTTTCACTCATCATATCTATATAGAGGAAAATTGTAAACCAATTAGACAACCTCAGAGAAGAATGAATCCAAATCTTAGGGAGATTGTTAAAGAAGAATTGTAGAAATTGTTAAATGTCAACTTTATTTATCCCATTTCAGATAGTCAGTGGGTCTCTCCTTTGGTGATTGTACCCAAGAAGAATGGGAAATGGAGGGTATGCATTAACTACCGAGAATTAAACAAAGCTACTCTTAAAGACCATTTTCCCTTACCTTTCATAGATCAGGTGTTAGACACATTAGCAGGCAAAAAGTACTTTTCATTTTTGGATGGGTTCAGTGGTTATAATCAAATTCAAGTAGCACTTGAGGATCAAGACAAAACCACATTTACCTGTCCTTGGGGTACCTATGCCTACCGAGTATTTCGATTTGGATTATGCAATGCACCTGCAACATTCCAAAGGGCAGTATTAGGAATCTTTTCAGATCTAATACATGACTGTGTAGAGGTATACATGGATGACTTCATAGTCTATGGAAACACATTTGAAGAAGCCTTAGCAAACTTGGAAAAATTTCTAAAGAGATGTAAAGAAGAAAACCTTTCATTAAGTCATGAAAAGTGTTTTATGATGTTTACTGAAGGGATTGTCCTAGGACATCACATTTCAGGAGATGGGATCAGAGTTGATGAGTCAAAAGTTAAAGTCATCTCTAGACTATTAGTACCAAGTCATAAAGATGTTAGGAGTTTTCTAGGATTTACAGGGTATTATAGAAGATTTATAGAAAACTTCACCAAGATAGCATCTCCACTTTTCAAATTAATTACCAAGGACTGTGAATTCAATTGGAATCCCGACTGCCAGTTAGCCTTTGAAACCCTAAAAACAAAAATCTCTGAAGCACCTATTTTAAGGGGATCTAACTGGAAATTACCTTTTCATATTTCAACAGATGCCTCAGACACAACTTTAGGAGCTGTATTGGGACAAAAAGACCTGATTCCTTATGCCATCTACTATACAAGTAAAAATTTGACTCCTTCAAAGCTAAATTATACTGTAACTGAAAAAGAGTTCTTAGCTGTTGTTCATTATATAAATAAATTCAGACACTATATAACAGGCTATGAATTTTTTTTTCACACAGATCACTCTGCAATTAGGTATTTAATGAAAAAATCAATTACTAATGGCAGAGTCACAAGATGGTTATTTCTTTTACAAGAATTTAACATCACCATTCTAGATAGGTCTGGAAAACAAAATATAGTAGCTGATTTCCTATCTAGACTCCAAAACATTAAAGACAATACTCCAGTTGAAGATAAATTCCCTGATGAATATCTCTTTGCAGTTACCATTCAAACTCTTTAGTTTGCTGATATTGCTAATTATCTAGTTTCAGGAAAATTTCCTTCAATTATGAATGCAAGAGATAAAAGAAAGATAATTTATGATAGTGCAAAATATTCATGGATTGCTAATGAGTTATACAAAACAGGTCCAGACTTTATTATCAGGAGGTGTGTTCGAGAAGACGAGATGCCTGAGATTCTCAAGGCATGTCATGATGAACCTTGTGGTGGAAACTTTGCTGATAAGAGGATAGCTTATAAGATCCTTCATTTAGGATATTATTGGCCATCCCTCTTTAAGGATGCTAAAGAGTATGTCAAAATGTGTGACAGTTGCCGAAGGGTAGGGAAACCTTCTCCTTCAAGTGAGATGCCATTGCAGCCTCAGGTACACATTGAACCCTTTAAGAAATGGGCTTTGGATTTTGTAGGACCTATTAATCCTCCATCAAGACAAAATAAATATATATTAGTTTGCACTAATTATGTTACCAAATGGGTAGAGGCCAAACCATTACTTTCTGCTACTGAAGCATCTGTAGTTAATTTTCTTTTTGAGGATATT
This sequence comes from Pinus albicaulis, assembly GCA_034641835.2. Lineage (NCBI taxonomy): Eukaryota > Viridiplantae > Streptophyta > Pinopsida > Pinales > Pinaceae > Pinus > Pinus albicaulis. The sequence continues at coordinate 718,140,318 of CM076576.1, read as the reverse complement.
TTTATTCGTTTTGGTGTCCCGAGAGAAATTGTTACAGATAAAGGAGCTCAATTTACATCAAAGTTGGTGGAGAAAATGGTATAAAAGTACAAAATCAGAGACAAAAAATCTACTCCCTACCATCCAAAAGCAAATGGCCAAGCGGAATATACCAATAAGGTCATTGAAGGGATCCTAACAAAGACTGTTCATTTACATATAAGAGATTGGGCAGAAAGGCTTCCTGAAGCCTTGTGGGCCTACAGAACTACATGGAGAAACTCAACGGGTCACACTCCTTATGAACTTGTTTATGGAAAATAAGTCTTGTTTCCCATAGAGTTTCATATTCAAACTTTCAAAATGGTAGTCCGACTAGGACTTGACCTAACAGAAGCACAAAAGCACAAACTGGAGCAGATTAATGAATTGGATGAGATCAGACAAGATGTAGTCCAGAGAACAAGCATAGTCCAACAACAAAGGACTAGATGGCATGATAAGTACATCAAGGAAAAGAAATTTAAAGAAGGTGACTGGGCCCTCTTGTTTCATTCAAAGTTCAAGGATTTTCAGGGAAAATTTCAAACTCATTGGCTTGGGCCATATGAGATTGTGAAAATATTTGAAAGTGGAGCAATAAAAATCAGGACAATAGATGAAGGAAAGGTAGCTTTGCTTGTAAATGGACACAAAATGAAATTGTATCATAAGCCACTTTCAAGAGAAGAATTTGTCAAGAAATTTCAAGATAACATTGATATGAAGTTAGTGAAGAAGAATTCTTCTTCTTCACTTACTTAATTGTATTCTTTTTCAATCATTTTGAAAAAATAAAAATAAAAATAAATAAAGGTATAAGCATGAAAACCAATCATTGATTGGCATGTTTATACAGAAAATATAAGGTGAAAATCAGAATTTTTCTGACACTCTAGATTTTCAAAATTGTTCTTTTCCTACAATTAAGTATCATAAAATCATAAGTTTCAGATTCAATTTTCATACTTCATGATCCATCTCATTCATTCCATCCATATCTCACTATTATCCATATTTCATTCCACTCCATATTCATAATCCATCTCATTCCATTCGATACCTCACTCCATCCATATTTCATTCCATTCCATATCACAAAGTTTATTTTACAGGTATATTCTGCAGCTACCTGTTCTACAGCCAATTGATTCCGCAAACCTACTTCAGTAAACAAGAGGATGAGTCAAAGAAGATTATGGAGCCTAAAAGATCAATATTTTTCAGATGAAAGACAAAACACAACAAAGTAGCAAAAAAATAAAAAAGGCTAAGGTAAAACTGTGTGAAATGATTTTTGATAACAAATCATGAAAGATATAATATGGTTAAGTCATATGTTTCCTAAAGTTATTTTATTATTCGAATTGATCAATGCCTATCATAGAAACTCCTCAACCAAATCCCTTCCATTCCGCTCCAAAACAAATCATCATTAATTGAAAATTAATGGCCAAATCCTAGAAGTGACCTATTAGGTCACATCAACAGACCGTAGCATTCATTGATGATTTTTGAAAATCTTCATAAGATTTCTTCGCGGTCTTTAATCCCATATCAAACTCTTAAAACTGATTATCCTCATGATTTACCACTACCATATTTCATTTGTTCACATCCACTCACTATCATTATATTCCATAGCCAATTATCATCCACAGAGAAGTCATTTTTAGGGTAAGACAACCTTCCACAGTTACTCTTGCTTCAGGCAGAAGAACAGAAACATAGCAGTAAATTAAAGCCAAAGAAAGGAAGCAATTTTTATTAAGAAGAAATGGGGCTTATTGTAAGGTCAGAGCCAATTGGAACTAAATATTTAGAAAGATACCCTCAGATTAAGGGATTATTACAACAGTTTGAATGGCTGAGCTTTATAGAGAAGTTCAGTGGATTCCACAAAGAAATCACAAAGTCATTTGCTAGGTCATTCGATGGATCAGAGGTAGAAATTGGGGATATCATTTTTACCATAACAGAGTCATTCATAGCAGAAGCAACAGAGTTGCAAAGACATGGAGAACATTGGTTTAAAAACAAAAAATTTCATAATGAAGCTTGGAGACAAATGCTAAAAAACCGAGGTATGGACATTTCAGTGTTTAGAAAAGGTATTCCTAGTTCAGTTTTGAAAAATAAATGGAGGAATATGCTACTGATTTTACAAAAGTTCATAACCTGTGAAGGTGGATTTGGCACTTTGTATGTCTATCATATTAGACTCATGATGAATTTCCTAGATGATGAAATAAATTTACCCTTCTTCCTGCTTAATAGTTTGAAAAGGATGGCCTCGAATGTCTAGAAAATGCTTCAGTTCTTAGAAACTACCTTACATCATCATGGCTTAATTAAAATATTAATTGAGTTTCATTTGAAGAAGATAGGAGATAGTTGGGATGAATTCCTCCTAAGAAACCATTTTGAAGAACCAAAAGAAACACTGTCTAAAGAAAAACCTGTGAGGAGAAGTAGGAGACGAAAAGTTGTTAAATTTGTTGAAATCAAACCTGATTCATCAACACAGGAAGACAGTGAGGAAATAATTTCTGAAAAATTGATAAAGATCAGAAAACAACTCAGGAATAAAAGGAAGGAAAAATTAACAAGCGAGTGTTCTGAAGAAAAAGATGAGAACCCATCTAAACTGAGAAGAAGTGCTAGGCTTAAAGGCATGATGAAAAAGACAAGGATTAAGCAAACAGGAGTCATAAACATTGAAGAAGAAGAAACTCCAATCCAGACACTAGTTGACAGATCTCCTGTATACCAGTATGAAGAAGACCCTTATAGAGGAACCCCAGATGTAGATCCAACCCAATAACAGATTTATGACTATGTGGAATCATTAGAAATAAGGGCCTCAGAGAACAGAGAAAGATCCCCTAGTCCACAAGAACCTCCAATTGAAATTCTAAAAAGAGACAAATATGAATTGGAGATACTGAATAGACATATAAAAATGAAAATGCATTTTTAAGGGAACAAGTGAAATTGAAGAGTGACATGAACAAAACTCTATCTCAGAAAATGGAAGCACTATATAAAGCAAACAAGAAGTTGAAGAAAAGAAACAAGAAATTGAACAGGGCACTCATTAATATGAAGTTCAAAACACTCATGAGGAAACCCAGGATGGCATTGACTACCAGAAGAAGCATAAAAAGGAGGTTAGATGTTCTTGCAGAAGTATCAGTGCAAATGGAATAAAGTTTTGATGAAATTGCATGAGGACATGCAAGAGTTTTGTAGTGGGGGTATGTTGAGCCCTAAAATTGTCTTTTCCTTTGCCAAACTCCACTTCATTTCATTATTCCTTTATCATTTTATAAACCTAAAAGATCAATAAGAATGATTAAAATCACTTAAAGAATACATGCAAAGACTAACTTGTACTTTTGTGATTTTGTTGTCTTAATGATTTCTGAGCAGTTTTAGCTAAAAAATGCAGTCATTTTGTAGCCAGTCAAATGTTCCGTAGTCATTTTAGTGTTTGAACATGTTACAGGTGTCATCTGGAGATAAGGCGTATATGGTTAGATTCCAAATCTTTCCTACATCATTCCTTGTCATCCAAAAAGGCTGAGTCAATAACTGGAGATGCTTATGCACGTGGTCAAAACAAAAGTCCAAGAAGCTGATTTCTATAAGGATAAGGACTCTTGATTTGCTTTCAGCAAATCACAAGTCCTAAAAAGGAGTTTTAGTTTTATTTTGAATTTAAAAATACACCTGTGCCTACTATTATTCAATATCAGTTATGTAAATGCCTATAAATTTAGCTCGGTAAGACCGAGAGAGACAGTTGATACTTATTTTACCAATACTATGATACTCTGTTTTCAAGTATTTTTGATAATAAAAAGGAGCATAACTCTGATGCTGTTCTAAACAAAACCTTGAGGAGTAAAATATTTTTATGCTAAATTAATAGTAGAGGGCCCCTGCTATCCGAGGAGGCTTTTTACATGCTTTCTAGATAAGCAACTTTCAATTCTGTTTTGTTATATTTCTTACTTAGACAATTTTCTGAGTTCATATCTTTTAGTATCATGTTTCACATTATTTGTTTAGATAAAATATCCTCATGATGTTACAGTTAGTCTTTTCTCAAGCTTTTCCAATATATCTCTATTCAATGAATGGATTTAATTGTAATATTATGAGTTACTAGCACTTTAGTTTTTTCCATCTAGATTAAGAAGATCCTAATTATCCTAGAGCCATTCTTTTTCTCAAAATTTTCCCATATATCACTATTATATGAATGGGATTTGGTTGTACTATGTTGAGTTATTAACATTTCCTGTTTTGCAATTAGATAGAAGATCCTCATATTATTACAAACAATCTTCTTCTCAAGCTGTTCCAATAAATCTCTAAATCACAGAAAAGACTTAGTTGTAATACTGTGGGTTATTGCTTGATTGTTGTATAGAAGATCCTTATCACATTATGTTTAATCTCCTTCAATAAACTCTTCCAATAAATCTCTAACTGATGAACGAGATCTAGTTGCAATGTCATGATTTGTTTCAAATATTCCATAGGAGATCCTTATTGCATTATAGCAATATTTTTCTCAAGCTATTCCAAAACACCTCTATTATATGAATAGGATTTCACTATAATGTTTTAAGTTGCTATTTGTTTTAGGAAGATCCTCATCACATTGGAGTTTAATCTCTTTCACAAACTATTCCAACAAACCTCTAACTAAATGGATCAGGTTGAATTATAGTGTTTTGAGTTACCTTTCATATTCATTTACAAGCTATAACATCCATGGATTAGGATACTCTGTTTTTCACCATTTTCCTGATTAGGGACAAAATTTGCAAATAAACTCTATTTTAAGTCTAAGCTTTCCTTTTATTTTCTTTTTGACATAGATTTAACTGCATCTCCTGAGCATATAGTAGCATACTAAAACTAAAACATAACAAAACTAAAAAAAACATCAATAAAATACTAAAAACAATGAAATAAGAAAAAATATATTTAGGCACATATAGTGCAAGTACACCTCATCAGTTTACTAGCCCTGGTCGATAATTTATGCTATCAATTCAGGACACTGAATTGACTAAACAATGGGACCCAACAACTGCTAATATTTCACCCACCATCCCTATTTAATGTGATAGAACTATTTTCAATTTGGATAGCTTCCATAAACCTATAGTGATGGAAGTAGTCAACCCTTGCAATGACATGAGAATATTCTAGACAAATGCCGTGTTTAGTTTTTTCAGCTTGTTCTACCAAAGTTGAGGAATGAGTCCTATAATGTTTGATATTAGGCACATTCTCATGGATTATTTTATTTATAAAGCGACATATTTCTCCAATGTAGGGGGTCCCACATGAAAATGGGATTAAATAAACACCTTTAATGTCTTTTGGATCTAATGAGTCTTTGACGGATCCGAGGGAGCTACAAATAGTATTCAAGGGTCTAAAAGTAGATGAGATCTCGTGCTTCCTTAAAATCCGAGAAATACTTTCAGTGGCACCTTGGATAAAGGGAAGCTAAATATTGGTAACCAATTATATTTGATATTTTCTTAATTTAGGACCTTTGATATCCTTTTAGAAAGCCCTGATACCTTGGGACCAATTATAACCATTATTTTGAAAAACTTGAAGGAGATAGGTTTTCTCATTAACTAAGTGATATTTATTTGATACCCTAAAAGCACGAGTGGCAAAAGTGTTGAGAACACCAATATTTTGAGATAGAAAATGATGGGAGCTAGCATGAAGGTATTGCTTCGTGTGGGTTTTCTTCCGAAAGAATTGGTGCGAGAAAGAGCCATCATTTTTATTGGAGATGAGAACGTCAAGGAAATGAAGGCTACCATTAATGTCTGTCTCCATAGTGAACTTAATAGATATTGAAAGATTATTAAGATGTTGAAGGAATGAATATAACTTCTCATGGCCATGAGGCCAGTTGATGAATGTCCCATCCACAAACCTCTTCCAAATCTTAGGCTTGAATGAAGCAGAAGCTAAGTATTTGGATTCAAAATCTTCCATGAAAAGGTTGGAAACAATAGGGGAGAGTGGGGAACGAATGGAAAAACTGCGGGTTTGTTTGTAGTACTCACCTTCAAAGCTTTAAACAAGGTAGAGGTGAGGCAAATCTCTTCTAATTTAGCAGTATCCAGATTAGTTACACGCTTGATTACTTCAACCACTTCATTGATAGGGATATTAGTGTAGAGTGAGATAGCATCAAAGGTGATAAATATGTCCTCTGGCTCAAACTTTAAACTTTTTAATTCATTGAAAAATGAGGATGAATCCTTGACAAAAGATTTAGACTCACCAACTAACGACTTAAGTTTCTGAGCTATTTAGCTAGGAGATAAGTCATCCCGCCAATGGTGTTGACAATGGGTTTGAGGGGGAACCACCCTTTATGGATTTCAGGAAGACGATAAATCCTAGGAGTGAGAGGGTTTATTTCAATAAGCTTATGGCTAATGGAGCTCATCGTGCTACTGGATTTTATAGTGGAAGCTACAACTTTCGAGAAATTTTTAATAGGGTTTTTATAAAGCTTTCTGTAACTACCGCTATTACAAAGATAATATACCATATTTATTCTGTAGTCATCTCTATCCATAATAACAACAACTCCACTATTTTCCATCTTAAGAACAATGATATCAGCGTTATTGTTAATGGACTTAAGGGTATCAAATTCATATTTATTAATGTTACTCTTAGGGAGTTTCGCATTCCTAAGAACCAGTGCACAATCTTTCCTAATAACATCTTTCAAATTATCAACAATATATTTGATGCCATTATCTATGCTACAAATAATATCTTCACTCGAGATTTTCTTTGGAGCAAAAGAGAATCTAAACCTTTTTCCAAAAAAGAAAAAACAAAGAGATGAGAAAAAACTTAGAATGATTAATTACCCTATTGGACATCAAACTCTCATAATTATTAGTATTACTATTAAAATTATCTTGGTAATTAGAATTAGAATTATATTTAGAAAAAAAATTGATATTATTATTAAATTTTTTATTTAATATTATTATTAGAGTTAATATTATTCTTATAAAAATTAATATTATTGTTCATAGAAACATTTATATTTAAATAATTGTTATTATTATTAATAAAATAATAATAATAATTATTAATAAAATAATAATTATTAAAATTATTACTAAAATTAGTTTTATTATAAGAGGCTTTATTATCAACAATGAATTTCAAAAAGAGAGGGGGAATAAGAAGGGATGGGAGAATGAGCTAGAGGGCTAGAAGGGGAAGAGGCACTATCGACGATGAATGAGGAGCTGGAGGCAGACGAGGAAGAGCAGGATAGGATCAACTTAGAACCCGATAATTGGTTAATATCCAAATAGTAGCGATTCTTCATTTGGTGAACGTCTCCATGCGATGTCAAGCATGGAGATCCCTTACCATATAAAGGTAACTGGCTATCAGAATAACTGTCGGATTTTACCAAAGCAACATATTCATTGACGGAAGGAGTTGCTAAAGAATTGGAGGAAGACGACGAAACACCAAGGGGGCATCCATAGTTACAAACCCCAATAGAAATTTCAATATTGGTAGACGAGGAAGACGACGAAACACCAAGGGGGCATCCATAGTTACAAATCCCAATAGAAATTTCAATATTGGTCGACGAGGAAGACGACGAAACACTAAGGGGGCATCCATAGTTACAAACCCCAATAGAATTCGGGTATTGGTCGACTAGGGGGCAACGCAGCCCAAATTCGAATCTGAAATTAATATTAAACATTATAGGAATAGTTTCTCAGTTTTGGCGAAACATGTTGAAAAACTAAGTATTATGTTTGTGTTATTATAAGGATTGATCATTTTCATCATCATAAGTTTAGGGAAGTTATCTAAATTGAAAAAAGTTGATCAAGCTGAATGAATAGAGATAATAGTAGAAAATTAACACTTAATGGATATAGTCTCCTTTTCCCCAAGTTTGTACCCTTTTCCTTCTCCTTTCTTTCTTAGTGTCTCCCTTCTTTTAAATTGATTCTTTAGTGTTTTTCTCTTTCTTTACTTATAATTAATTTATTCCTACTATTATTATTATTATTATTTACTTTCTTATTAACGTTTTTGTTATTGTTTTAAGTTAATATGATTAGGTCAAAGTAATACTATTATAATCTCAATATATCAACCCCAGGTGGATAATATCAATCCACGTTGTCCAACTCTGAGCCTTACCGATACCGGGATACGACTGTAGCACACAATCGACTATAAGGAACAGAAGGAGATAAGAGTACTGTTTCGTACTGCCCCCACCGTGTTGACAGGCTATCGAAGTTGAAGGAGATAAGAGTACTGTATCAGTCAAGAAATGATCACTTACAGAATTATAATGTGTTTTTTCGTTTCTTTTGGAGAGGTAATAGAACTTTCATGGAATTTTTCAGTGAATAAGACAACCTAAAACCACTTCACTGGTATTTAAAACAGGAAAAATGGTGAGATTGTATTCAAGTGCCGACTGCGTACTATTACTGCTTTGATCTTTAATAGAATTTCTGGAGTTATAAGGGAAAAATATTTTGCAGGCCTGTGCAGGAGCTAGAACTTTAAAAGATGCCATAATTGTTGCAAGAAATGTGGTATATGAATGTTATTAATGGTGAGTTCTTTAATTTAGTTTCCTATAAATAATTTATTTGGCGATTGGTACTTTTATGTCGCAGCATGCTCGTATAGTTCAGAAATATTTATCGGACGTGAAATTTCAGGTATTCAAGATATAATTTGAATTTAGGGTTTGCATGTCTCTTTGTGGGTGAAATCATTTAAGATAAATTGAGCTTCTGCAAATGCATTTGTAGGGATTTGAACTCCAAAATATTGTGGAAAGCTGGCAAGTAAACTTTCCCATATGGTTATTTAAACTTGAGCACTATAAGCTGAGATGCGTGTAAGCAACTTTTGAAAGCTTAGGATTTCACCGCTATTTTTTATATGATTTGAAGTTAATTGTTCCAATCTAACCATAAAGTTAATTGTTCCACCCATAAAGTTTTCCAAGAAACATCGTTTCACTCTTTCAGTGTTCAAAACCGGGAAATTTTGTATTATTGGTGTGAAGGTCATTTTTCTTTGTATTTAGGTTTAAATGGATCTATTGATATGTTGTCTGACATTTATTTTACCCTCCCTATTTTATTTGTGCTCAGGACTTTAACATTTGTTGTTTGTGTCAGAGGCCTACCTGTAGTTCTTCGGGAAATATACCCGATTCTAAAGAGATGTCTGGACACGAAGCATTTTTAATCGTAATTTGAAACATATTTGAATTGATAAAAATGAAAGTAAATTTAAAAAAGAAAATAAATGTCATGTTCATTTTAACCTTATCAATTAGCATTATATATATATTTTAAATAAAATCTTATATCTTCCCTAAATCTCATGTCTTTATTTTAGATTTTGCATGCTAAAACTTTTCGAAATATACACCACCTCAAAATCATTCAAATATTGATTTTATTATTAAATTAATATATCGATGTATTTAGGAAAAATGGGTATTAAATTTAATTGTAAAATTGATATATCAATTACTATATCAAGATAATAGTGTGTTTATAGGAATACTATTCTTAATAGAAAAACTTATTATAATCCACATATATAGATTTGATTTATGGGGATTTTGAATCTTGAATTTTTTTTTAGTTAATAAATATTTTAAAATATTATTTTCATAAATTTTTATAATAATTTAATTTTTTTTTTTTAATGAAGTTTTATTTTTTTATATTTTATTTCATTAATATAAATCTAAGATGTTTTTATATTAATTTATTATTGTATCGCAAGAAACTAAGTATATTACAATTATGTATGGAAAATATGTTATTGCAACTAACTAAACATAATATTATCTTAAAAAATTAAATTAAATAGAAACATTATATTTAAAAATTTAATATTTAAATAATTAATTCATATAATGATATATTGGAAATGAGTGAAAATCAACCATGTTTAATTTAGTGTTTATAATATTGATCTTAGTGTTTATATACCTTAGATTTATAATATTGGTACCTTGTGTTTAGTATTGTTCCCTTGGGTTCATAATCCCTTGGGGTTTTAGTGTTAATCCCTTGAGTTTATTATTCTCTTGACTTTATAATATCAATCATTGTCTCAACCATTGTCAAATGTCACATTATGATAAAGATTGTCTCAATATGATAATCATGGTCAACCATTGTCAACCATGGTCAACCATGTTCAACCATGTTTTATAAAATCAAACAGTGTTATCCATGGTCAATCATGGTCAACCATGGTCGAATGTCACATTGTGACCAAGATTGTCTTGATATGAAAATCAAGCACGGTTAAGCATGGTCAACTATGGTCCAATGTCGCATTGTGACAAGCACTGTCTAGATATGAAAATCAACCATGGGAAAACATGTTTAATATTTTAGTTTTTATAATATTTATCTTAGGGTTTATATACCTTGGGTTTATAATATTGATACCTTGGGTTTAGTATTATTCCCTTGGGTTCATAATGCCTTGGGGTTTTAATGTTAATCCCTTGAGTTTATTATTCCCTCAAGTTTATAATATCAATCATGGTCAACTATGGTGAATCAGAGCCAACCATGGTCAACTGTGGTGGAATGTCGCATTGTGACAAGGATTGTCTCAATATGAAAATCAACCATGGTCAACCATGGTCCAACGTCACATGGTGACAAGGATTGTCTCGATATGAAAATCAATCATGGTCAAACATGGTAAATGATGGTCGAATGTTGCATTATGACAAGGATTTTCTCAATATGGAAATCTGCCATGGTCAACCATGCTTATTTTAGGGTTTAGAATATCAATCCTTAGGGTTTATTAATCTAAGGGTTCATTGTCTCAACCATGGTCAAATGTCAAATTATGGAAAAGAATCTCTCAATATGATAATCACAGTCAACCATTTTCAACCATGGTCAATCATGACCTTGGTAAACCACGATCAACCATGTTTTATAAAATCAAACATTTTCATCCATGGTCAATCATGGTCAACCATGGTCGAATGTCACATTGTGACAAAGATTGTCTTGATATGAAAATCAACCACGGTTAAGCATGGTCAACCATGGTCCAACGTCGCATTATGACAAGGATTGTCTCAATATGAAAATAAACCATGGTCAACCATGGTCAGCAATTTTTAATTTATTGTTTATAATATTTATCTTAGGGTTTATATACCTTAGGGTTTAAATTATACCTAAAATGAGCATGCAAGTGAGACCATGGGGCCCCTCCATAACTCCACAAGCACACCACTTCAAAGGAGACTCAAATGTATAAGCAACAAAATCAAAGTATGATTCTTTATTTCAAAATCTTCATCATGATGTACAAAACAACTCTAAGATTACAAATGGAGGAGATTGTACTCTTATTTATACAATGGGATGAGATAAAAAACTCATAATGATGATCCACTAATCTCTCTTTAGTTCCATACATCTCTCAACCATCTAGACACATAACCCCTTTTTGTCCTTGATCTTCTCCATGATATTTTCCATAAGGCTTATCTTATCAAATTCGAAATTGATCATTCAAGGCCACATAAAGGTGTCTTGGAAGCTTCCTTGGAACCTACACATGTCACAAAAATAATCCACTTTCCACATATGAAGTAAAATATATTATTTTCTAATATTTAATTAAGAATTTCTCTTAAAAATGCTTGAAAATAAATAATATTTGGAAGATATAAATGAGACCCATTAATGATGAATAATAGGGAAAATGAAGTGACATGGTAGTGAATAATGAGTGATAAAATGGAAACATAGGTGAAAAATGTATGGTAATAAGTGATATTTGTATGACATTTTAAAGCTCAACATACCCCCCAACAAAAGCTCTTGCATGTCCTCATGCAAGCTACTACAATGAATTATTTTATTTGATTCTTAGATGAGCTTCCTTTGATTGAATTACAAGATGTTTGGTTCTTGTGTAACAACCATCCTTCAATCATGGATTTCCTTTTAACTTTGCACATCTTTTGATAACTTTTATTTTTGCACAGCATTTGCATCTTTTAATGATTGGTTCTTGTGTTACAATCATTATTTACTTTGTTGAGATCTCTTTTTAATGATTGGTTCTTGTGTTACAATCATTATTTACTTTGTTGAGATCAATCATTTTTAAGAATTCATTTAATATGCTCATCATTTTGTAGTAGTTTTTATTGTGGGAAGACTATGTGGGTTAAGATGAGAGAAAGAAATGAAGTGTGCAATTCCCCCCAACTGATGGTTTTTGACAATTTTAATGAGAAAGGGAATAGTGAAATATTTTCTAAATATCATCATTTTAGCACCTAAAAAGAATTTCAAGATTAAAGGTTAGAAAACATCATGCCTTACTTACCTAAAGAAGTGGATGAATCATGCATGTTCAACTGCTACAATTCTGATCTGAAGCTTCTTTTGGAAGTTGTGGATGAAAGATGGATCTGTATTGTCGTATCTACTGTTGGATCTTCTGCTGGATAGTCTGATGAATATGATGAGTTTGTTGAATATGGCTGAAAATGTATAAGGCTTGGAAGGTATAAAAAATATAGAAGTTACATTTTTTTCCAGCCTTATTTATTGTCTTGTCCTTAAGTCATAACAAACTGAAAAAAATGAAAGGAAATCTGCTTCATCTGTTACAAAATATGGGTCTTCAAGTCTTCGACGCTTGATGGCACAAATCTTACTATGTGAATAAATGTTCTGGTGTCGAACATAGTAAGAAATTGTTAACTTAGTGGCCATTAATGAATGCCACTAGCCAACACGAGAACTCCCACCATTGATTCCAATGGGAGTCAAGATGCTTAACACATCTTTGTAGGTACGAATAAATTTGTTGTGGTCGAGTCACCTACAAGATCCAATGAACAAGGAATATTAATGTACTTCCATTGTTCATTGGCAAGAGTACTTTCCATTAAGGCATGCAAGTCTCTAGGTGTTTTCTAAAGATTATTAGAATCTAGAACTTTGACTCAATGATGTATGGAAGCAAGGTTTTATTGGTGGAAATGAAAAATGGTAGGAAAAAGGAAATGGAAATGGAAAATGGCAAGAAGTTTGTAAGTAAACTTCTTTGCTTTTATTGGTGGGTTAGGAATGGAGAAAATGTAATGAAGTGTATGTGGTAATGGAAAATAGATAATGACTTTTGCTGGAAAAGAAAAATGGATTATGGCATGCAAACTCTCAAATATAGCAAATATGCTCCTTAATTCTGGACTGCTTGTTAAAATAGCTGAGTTTGACCAGCATTGACCAGCCACCTGTAGATGTCGAATTCAAGTGTGGATAGGTATTTCACCATCCTTGTACATTTAGGAACAAACCTCATGTATTTGAATTTTGCTATCTGTTATGCAACATGCCAACCCATTAAGCTATTATAGGAAGTTGCAAGAACTTGTAATTTTCTGGAAATTTTATTTCTAATCATGGATTGGTTCTTTGAAATTTCTCATGAAATTAGTCTTGGAAGACCAATTGTCATCACAATGTAATCTCCTTACTGATCACTTGATTAACCTGTAACTTGCGAAAAAAACTTGGCAGAAAGAAAATAAGTGTGTTCAAGAAGAAATGGCCATTTCCTTCATGATTTTTACGCAAAAATTTTGTACCAAATAAAACAAATTAAGGACAATCAAAGTGTTAGAATTGACTCTAATCATGATATTAATATCAACCCATTCTTAAAGAAATAACCATGAAAAGTAATTTTATTCCCTGTTTGAAGTTGTGTTCTGGTTCTTTGCACGAGCATGGCAGATTGTATGACAATTCTAAAAATCCAACATACTTTTATTTCCCCCCTAACTAAAAATATTGCATGTCCTCATGCAATTTAGTCATTTTATGAATTTTGGGGAAGAAATAGTTGGTTTTATGAATTTTATGTGGGGCGAAGTTTTTTTTTTTTAATGATGGGTGTTGATTTATTTATTTTTTTATAACAACAAAATTAAAAATAAAAATTTTTAATTTGTTGATTTTTTTTTATTTTTTTATTAAAAATAATAAATAAATAAAGATATATATATATATATATATATATATATATATATATATATATATATTGATTTTTGAGGACATTTTTGAAATTTTTATTCGCTTTTTATTTTATTTTTTATAAAAAAATAAAATAAAAATTATCTAAAGCTAAATCTAATTAAATTAAAATCTAAAGTATTAAAAAAAAAAAAAAAAATCTATCAAAAATGAAAATTAAACTAAAATCCTAAAAGGCAATGTTTTATTTTTATTTGTGACTTTGAAAAAAATGAAAAATGAAATTCTAAAAGGTATTAAAACAAAAGTAAAACAAACATTAATTAAAATTAAAAAACCAAAAACTAAAAACTAAAAGAAAAATTAAAGGAAAATCTAAAATCTACGAACTAAAACCTAAAAGTTAAAATTAAAAGTTAATAAAAAACATATTGAATTAAACCTAAAATTGAATTCCGTTATTATAAAATTCATGTTTGTTGTAATTTATGTAAATCCCAATGAATTTGTTTGACGATTTGCGTCAATGGTTTCAGCAGAAGCAAAGGCAGTGCTGTCATCGACTCCTGAATTGCAGATTTCGAACGTGAAGTCGCTGGCTTCTTCTAAATATTTTCCATCTGTTGTTGCAGGAGGTTTTTTTTAATAATATTTGCACGGATGGAGGAAGCGCAGGAGGATTTGGATTGATGCTTGTTTGGTTCGAGTATTTTGGGCATTTCCTGCAAGGAATTTTCTAAAAAACCACCGATCTCAGGCAGCCATGGATTCCCTTTGCTGGCACGGCAGGGGGCCTTAAAAGGGGTGTCGAACCAGGGGTACATTTTGTAGTAGTTTTTAGGGGTGGTGTACATTCCTCCAACTGCTATAACGTTCGAGTTGTTGATCAACCTGCAGTATTGGGCATCCTCCACGGAATCACAGGTGACAGAATAGATGCTTGGGAACTTGTTGGCAAAAATGGAGACCCCGACACCGGTTCCACAGGCCACGAGGCCTTTGATTTCCGTTTGATTATCATGGTGTTGGGCTTCTCTCACTCTTCTGCGAACTTCTTCCCCGACACACTAGTATTTATTGGTGCCGAGATCCTGGACCTCGATACCCTTTGATCGGAGGTGTTCAATAAGGGAATCTTTGAGTGCGTAGCCGAAGTCATCAGCTCGTGCAATGATCTTGAGAGGCTTCTTGGCATCGGTGCTTCCCATTGCAGGAGAAAAATACAAAGCCTGAAGCGGATAAATTGACCAAAATGGGAGCAACATATAGGCCACTTCCCGACGGTTTTGAATGAGCCCTCATATATAGCTTCTTCAACGTTGTGTATAATACCCATTGAAGATCTTGGGTAAATGATTTGATGGCGCGATGTTCATTCTCATCCATATCCACTCCGATGAGCCCGAGAGGATCAGGCAAGTTTGGTAGAAACCGTGTTAGAAGGAAGAGCATTTCCTTTATCGAGTACCACCAACAGGTGGATTTGTAACACCTGGGCGAGGACCTTCCTCCCGGCGTCTAAAATGCTGCGGAGGCTCCCGTTTGCAGTGCAGAGTGCGAAATCTGACGCGGAGGCTACCGATTGTTTTAGGACCTCTTGAACATTAAGCAGAGCAGCTTGCTCAACACCTTGTGAATGCTCTCGGCTTTTTTTTTTATATATAACATGGTTTGTTATTTGTTGTGTCGTTTTTTTTTTTTTAAATTCATTTGGTTGTGTTTTGTTGTTTTTTATTTTTTATTTTATACTATTTTTTTTTAATTGTTTTGCTTTTTTTTTTAAATGATTTTGTTTTTATTTTTTAATGTTTTCATTTTATGGTTTGTATTTTATTATTATTATTATTATTATTATTATTTTATTAATGTTTTGAAAATTTTTATTTAAATGACTTTGTTGGTTGGATTTTTTAAATTTTTAAAATTTTTTTAGATCTCATAAAAAGGAAGAAGAAATTGAGCCTATCTCTAAAAATGGTTAGTTTTCAAAAAGAATTTTTTTTTAAATAATAATATATATATATGAGATATATATTATTATTATTTTGTGGGAATCTTTATTTATATTTTAGAATTTTTTTTAAAACTAAAATTAAAAGAAAACTAAATTTTTTTAAGATGATCTTTCACTCATTCAAAAAATTATTTCTTGTCATATTGTAGATCAATTTTCTAGCGAGAGTATTTTTATTTGAAATAAATCGATAGATTTTTTGGTCTTTCTGATCGCACGAAGCGCAGGAAGAGAGCATACTAATCTCTTGATTTATTTATGTAGGTTAGCATGGATAGAAATAAACACAATCAAGATTTGCGACAAAACCTCGCATTGTCTACATTCTTTCTACAATGTCGCGGGGGTGTTTAGCTCTCGGAAGATAAATATTTCCGATAATCAAGCTCCTGGCTTACTCGTGATACATAAACAAGATATAGAAATGCGATGATGAAGCAACTCTTACTCTGCCACTGAATTTATGCATTTATTCATGATGATTTATTTTTTATTTGTGAAAATAAGACTAAAAATTTCTAATGATAACAACTTCTAACGACTTGTAATGAGATCTCATTTTTATTTTTCTAATCTATTCTACCTTAACTTACATGAAAGATTTTTTATTTCCTAGGTAAAAGAATGCTTCAAGTGAAGCCATCTACGAATTAAAAATTCGAACATGCTGACATCAAGATTCAAAATTTTTATGTTATGTTTTACAAGTATGTGAGTAACCTGTTTTAGAGTTGGCTCAAGGTTATTGTCCTTGCTCTCCAAGAAGTACCTGTTCAACATTGTCAAATTCCTCACTCGTAGATGGATCAGTGAGAAATGGGGGGTTTTTAAAATAAAAACTGAATTTAAATTAACTATATGCGACAATAAAAGAAAAATGCTCCAAAATTTGAACTTCCTTTATGAACCTGTTGTCACCAAGTTCTACAAATTAGTCCATAAAAACAAATGCATAAAATAATTACTAGATCCTTCTAGTTGCACTTCCCTGGCAACGACGCCAAAATGTTTGGTGTCTAATTGATGATGTCAATCAGAGTTTAATTTAATGTCAACCCGGAAAGGTAAACTTAGAAGTGCTACCTATAGGTCTAGAAAGATTCCTAATTTTTCTGAGATCTATGGTTATCTTACAAGAACATATTCGTCAAGATCCCTTCCAACAACTAAACAAACCTAGATCTAACATTCGTCAAGATCCTAACGTTCTCTTACAAGAACACCTGAATTTTAGGATCTCCTCCAATATTAGAACATCTAAACAAACCTAGATCTAACATTCGTCAAGATCCTAAGGTTCCCTTACAAGAACACATGAATTTTAGGATCTCCTCCAATATTAGAACATCTAAATAAAAACTTAAAAGCTGAAATGAAATAAAAAACATAAATTAAATTATACCTAAAATGAACATACAAGTGAGACCATGGGGGCCTCTCTGAAAATTATCACAGCACAATACTTCAAATTAGACTCAAATGTAGAAGCAACAAAATCAAAGATGATTCTTTATTTCAAAATCTTCATCATGATAAATAAACAACTTGAGATTACAACTCTAGGTGGACAAATGGAGGAGATTGTGCTCCTATTTATACAATGGGATGAGATAATAAACTCATAATGATGATCCACTAATATCTCTTTAGTTCCATACATCTCTCAACCATCTAGACACATAACCCCCTTTTGTCCTTGATCTTCTCCATGAGACTTATCTTATAAAACTCGAAATTGATCATTCAAGGCCACATAAAGGTTTTTTGGAAGCTTCCTTGAAACCTACACATATCACAAAAACAATCCAATTTCCATATATGAAGTAAAATATATTATTTTCTAATATTTAATCAAGAATTTCTCTTAAAAATGCTTGAAAATAAATAATATTTGGAAGATATAAATGAGACCCATTAATGATGAAAAATAGGGGAAATGAAGTGACATGCTAGTGAAAAATGAGTGATATAATGGAAGCATAGGTGAAAAATGTATGGTAATTAATGATATTTGTATGACATTTTGAAGCCCAACATACCCCCCAAGTGAAGCTCTTGCATGCCCTCATGCAAGCTAATAAAATGAATTATTTGATTTGATTCTTAGATGAGCTTCCTTTGATTGAATTACAAGATGTTTGGTTCTTGTGTAACAACCTTCTTTCAATCATGGACTTCCTTTTTAACTTTGCACATATTTTGATAACTTTTATTTTTGCAAAGAATTTGCATCTTTTAATGATTGGTTCTTGTGTTGCAATCATTATTTACTTTGTTGAGATCTCTTTTTAATGATTGGTTCTTGTGTTACAATCATTATTTACTTTGTTGAGATCAATCATTTTTAAGAAGTCATTTAATATGCTCACCATTTTGTAGTAGTTTTTATTGTGGGAAGAATATGTGGGTTAAGATGTAATATGAATGAGAGAAAGAAATGAAGTGTGAAATTTCCCCCTCACACCCCCCCTCGCCCCCGCCCAACTGATGGTTTTTGGTAATTTTTAATGAGAAAGGAAATAGTGAAATAGTGGAATATTTTCCAAATATCATCATTTTAGCATCTAAAAAGAATTTCAAGATTAAAGGTTATAAAAAATCATACCTTACTTACCTGAAGAAGTGGATGAATCATGCATGTTTAGCTGCTGCAATTCTGATATGAAGCTTCTTCTACAAGTTATGGATGAGAGATGGATCTGTATTGTTGTATCTGCTATTGGATCTTCTACTGGATAGTCTAATAAATCTAATGAGTCTGTTGAATATGACTGAAAATGTATAAGGCTTGGAAGGTATACAAAATATAGAAGTTACATTCCCCCCCAAGCCTTATTTATTGACTTTTCCTCAAGTCCTTTACAAACTGAAAAACAATGAAAGGAAATCTTCTTCATCTGCTACAAAATATGAATCTTCAAGTCTCCAATGCTCGATGGCACAAGTCTTGCTATGTGAATAAATTTCTTGTTGTCGAACATAATAAGAAGTTGTTAACTTAGTGGCCATTAATGAATACCACTAGCCAACACGAGAGCTCCCACCATTGATTCCAATGGGAGTCAAGATGCCTAACACATCTTTGTAGTTATGAATAAATTTGTTGTGGTCGAGTCACCTATAAGATCCAATGAACAGGGAATATTAATGTACTTCCAGTTTTCATTGGCAAGATTACTTTCCATTAAGGCATGCAATTCTCTAGGTGTTTTTTAAAGATTATTAGACTCTAGGACTTTGACTCAATGGTGTATGGATGCAAGGTTTTATTGCTGGAAACGAAAAATGCTAGGAAAAAGGAAATGGAAATGGAAAATGGCAAGAATTTTGTAAGTAAACTTCTTTGCTTTTATTGGTGGGTTAGGAATGGAGAAAATGTAATGAAGTGTATGCGGTAATAGAAAATGGATAATGACTCTTGCTGGAAAATAAAAATGGATTATGGCATGCAAACTCTCAAATATAGCAAATCTGCTCTTTAATTCTGGACTTCTTGTTAAAATAGCTGAGTTTGACTAGCGTTGACTAGCCACCTGTAGATGTTGAATTCAAGCGTGGATAGGTATTTCACCATCCTTGTTCATTTTGGAACAAAACTCATGTCTTTGAATTTTCTATCCTGCTGCAAGATAATAAATCATGAGCTATTACAAAGAAGAAGAACTGTAATTTTTACTTTGTTTATAATCATGGATTGGTTCTTTAAAATTTTTAAGAAGTTAGTCTAGCTTCAATTGCTCATATTGCTGTGACAATGTAATCTCCTTAACGATCACTTGATTATCCTGTAACCTGTAAAAAAAATTGGCAGAAAGAAAACATAAGTGTGTTCATGAAGAAATGGCCATTTCCTTCATGATTCTTACGCAAAAATTTCGTACCAAATAAAACAAATTAAGGACAATCAAAGTGTTTAAATCGACTCGAATCATGATATTAATATCAACCCATTCTTAAAGAAATAACCATGAAAAGTAAATTTACTCCCTGTTTGAAGTCGTGTTCCAGTTCTTTGCACGAGCACTGCAGATTGTATGGCAATTCTAAAAACCCAACATACTTTTATTTCCCCCTAACTAAAAGTATTGCATGAATTCATGTAATTAATAATATGAATTTTAAAAATAGCGATTTTATAATTTTATAAGTGCTTTTTTTAATGATGGATGTTGACTTTTTTTTTTTTTTCTTTAAATAATTTAATTTAATTTTAATTTTTAACAACAAAATTAAAATGAAATTTTTAATTTGTTGATTTTTTTTTTAATCAAAAAATAATAAATAAAGATATATATATATATATATATATATATATATTATGATTTATGTTGATTTTTTTAGAGGACGTTTTTGAAATTTTTATTCGTTTTTTATTTTATTTTATTTTTTATTTTAATAAAAGAAAAGAGATTAAAATCTAAAATTTGGTTTAATTGCAGCTAAATCTAATTAAATTAAAATCTAAAGTATTAAAAAAAAAAAAAAAAATCTATCAAAAATGAAAATTAAACTAAAATCCTAAAAGGCAATGTTTTATTTTTATTTGTGACTTTGAAAAAAATGAAAAATGAAATTCTAAAAGGTATTAAAACAAAAGTAAAACAAACATTAATTAAAATTAAAAAACCAAAAACTAAAAACTAAAAGAAAAATTAAAGGAAAATCTAAAATCTACGAACTAAAACCTAAAAGTTAAAATTAAAAGTTAATAAAAAACATATTGAATTAAACCTAAAATTGAATTCCGTTATTATAAAATTCATGTTTGTTGTAATTTATGTAAATCCCAATGAATTTGTTTGACGATTTGCGTCAATGGTTTCAGCAGAAGCAAAGGCAGTGCTGTCATCGACTCCTGAATTGCAGATTTCGAACGTGAAGTCGCTGGCTTCTTCTAAATATTTTCCATCTGTTGTTGCAGGAGGTTTTTTTTAATAATATTTGCACGGATGGAGGAAGCGCAGGAGGATTTGGATTGATGCTTGTTTGGTTCGAGTATTTTGGGCATTTCCTGCAAGGAATTTTCTAAAAAACCACCGATCTCAGGCAGCCATGGATTCCCTTTGCTGGCACGGCAGGGGGCCTTAAAAGGGGTGTCGAACCAGGGGTACATTTTGTAGTAGTTTTTAGGGGTGGTGTACATTCCTCCAACTGCTATAACGTTCGAGTTGTTGATCAACCTTCCACGACCACAGATGATGATTTGGAACTGTTGAAAATGGAGACCTTCAACAATGGTTCAAAGAGCTACCAGCCTTTGATTTCCGTTTGATTATCACTCTTTGTGAACTTCTTTCTGACTGAGGTGTTCTGATATGGAATATTTGAGCGCAGATGAAGTCACGCCCGCAACAGATCTTGAGAGGCTTCTTGGCATCGGTGCTTCCCATTGCAGGAGAAAAATACAAAGCCTGAAGCGGATAAATTGACCAAAATGGGAGCAACATATAGGCCACTTCCCGACGGTTTTGAATGAGCCCTCATATATAGCTTCTTCAACGTTGTGTATAATACCCATTGAAGATCTTGGGTAAATGATTTGATGGCGCGATGTTCATTCTCATCCATATCCACTCCGATGAGCCCGAGAGGATCAGGCAAGTTTGGTAGAAACCGTGTTAGAAGGAAGAGCATTTCCTTTATCGAGTACCACCAACAGGTGGATTTGTAACACCTGGGCGAGGACCTTCCTCCCGGCGTCTAAAATGCTGCGGAGGCTCCCGTTTGCAGTGCAGAGTGCGAAATCTGACGCGGAGGCTACCGATTGTTTTAGGACCTCTTGAACATTAAGCAGAGCAGCTTGCTCAACACCTTGTGAATGCTCTCGGCTTTTTTTTTTATATATAACATGGTTTGTTATTTGTTGTGTCGTTTTTTTTTTTTTAAATTCATTTGGTTGTGTTTTGTTGTTTTTTATTTTTTATTTTATACTATTTTTTTTTAATTGTTTTGCTTTTTTTTTTAAATGATTTTGTTTTTATTTTTTAATGTTTTCATTTTATGGTTTGTATTTTATTATTATTATTATTATTATTATTATTTTATTAATGTTTTGAAAATTTTTATTTAAATGACTTTGTTGGTTGGATTTTTTAAATTTTTAAAATTTTTTTAGATCTCATAAAAAGGAAGAAGAAATTGAGCCTATCTCTAAAAATGGTTAGTTTTCAAAAAGAATTTTTTTTTAAATAATAATATATATATATGAGATATATATTATTATTATTTTGTGGGAATCTTTATTTATATTTTAGAATTTTTTTTAAAACTAAAATTAAAAGAAAACTAAATTTTTTTAAGATGATCTTTCACTCATTCAAAAAATTATTTCTTGTCATATTGTAGATCAATTTTCTAGCGAGAGTATTTTTATTTGAAATAAATCGATAGATTTTTTGGTCTTTCTGATCGCACGAAGCGCAGGAAGAGAGCATACTAATCTCTTGATTTATTTATGTAGGTTAGCATGGATAGAAATAAACACAATCAAGATTTGCGACAAAACCTCGCATTGTCTACATTCTTTCTACAATGTCGCGGGGGTGTTTAGCTCTCGGAAGATAAATATTTCCGATAATCAAGCTCCTGGCTTACTCGTGATACATAAACAAGATATAGAAATGCGATGATGAAGCAACTCTTACTCTGCCACTGAATTTATGCATTTATTCATGATGATTTATTTTTTATTTGTGAAAATAAGACTAAAAATTTCTAATGATAACAACTTCTAACGACTTGTAATGAGATCTCATTTTTATTTTTCTAATCTATTCTACCTTAACTTACATGAAAGATTTTTTATTTCCTAGGTAAAAGAATGCTTCAAGTGAAGCCATCTACGAATTAAAAATTCGAACATGCTGACATCAAGATTCAAAATTTTTATGTTATGTTTTACAAGTATGTGAGTAACCTGTTTTAGAGTTGGCTCAAGGTTATTGTCCTTGCTCTCCAAGAAGTACCTGTTCAACATTGTCAAATTCCTCACTCGTAGATGGATCAGTGAGAAATGGGGGGTTTTTAAAATAAAAACTGAATTTAAATTAACTATATGCGACAATAAAAGAAAAATGCTCCAAAATTTGAACTTCCTTTATGAACCTGATGTCACCAAGTTCCACAAATTAGTCCATAAAAACAAATGCATAAAATAATTACTAAATCCTTCTAGTTGCACTTCCCCGGCAACGACGCCAAAATGTTTGGTGTCTAATTGATGATGTCAATCAAAGTTCAATTTAATGTCAACTCGGGAAGGTAAACTTAGAAGTGCCACCCAGTAGGTTCAGATTCTGTAATTTGTCCAGACTAAGGTCTTCTTACAAGAACAGCACACAAAGATCTCTTCCAACAATCTAAATAAACTAGAGTAATATCTGCCAGATCCTAAGGTTCTCTTACAAGAACACATGAATTTTAGGATCTCCTCCAATATTAGAACATCTAAATAGAAACTCTAGATCTACCATTTGTTTGGAGATCCTAAGGCCTTCTTTACAAGAACACATGAAATTTTAGATCTCCTCCAATATTAACAACTAAACAAACCTAGATCTAACATTCGTCAAGATCCTAAGATTCTTTTACAAGAACACATGAATTTTAGGATCTCCTCCAATATTAGAACATCGAACAAAAACTTAAAAGCTGAAATGAAATAAAAATATAAATTTAATTATACCTAAAATAAGCATGCAAGTGAGACCATGGGGGCCCTCCATAACTCCACAAGCACACCAATTCAAAGGATACTCAAATGTAGAAGCAACAAAATCGAAGTATGATTCTTGATTTCAAAATCTTCATCATGATGTACAAAAAAACTCTAAGATTACAACTCTAAGATTACAAATGGAGGAGATTGTACTCCTATTTATACAACGGGATGAGATAACAAAATCATAATGATGATCCACTAATCTCTCTTTAGTTCCATACATCTCTCAACCATCTAGACACATAACCCCTTTTTGTCCTTGATCTTCTCCATGATCTTTTCCATAAGGCTTATCTTATCAAATTCGAAATTGATCATTCAAGGCCACATAAAGGTGTATTGGAAGCTCCCTTGGAACCTACACATGTCACAAAAACAATCCACTTTCCATATATGAAGTAAAATATATTATTTTCTAATATTTAATCATTAATTTCTCTTAAAAATGCTTGAAAATAAATAATATTTGGAATATATAAATGGGACCCATTAATGATGAATAATAGGGAAAATGAAGTGACATGGTAGTGAATAATGAGTGATAAAATTGAAGCATAGGTGAAAAATGTATGGTAATGAGTGATATTTGTATGACATTTTAAAGCTCAACACATGGTCAACCATAGTCCAATGTCGCATTGTGACAAAGATTGTGTCCATGTAAAAATCATCCATGGTCAACCATGGTCAACCGTGTTTATTTTTAGGTTTATAATATTTATCTTAGGATTTATATACCTTGGGTTTATAATAGAGTTTTCTCAATATAAAAATAAATCATGTTCAACCATGGTATAATGTCGCATTGTGACAAAGACTGTCTCGATATGAAAATCAACCATGCTCGATCATCATAAACAATGGTCCAATGTCGCATTGTGACAAAGATAATCTTGATATGAAAATAAACCACAGTTAAGCATGGTAAAGCATGGTAAAACATGGTCCAATGTTGTATTGTGAGAAATATTGTCTCAATATAAAAATTAACCATGGTCAACCATGGCCAACCATGGTCCAACATCGCATTGTGACAAAGGTTGTCTTAATATGAAAATCAATCATGGTCATCCATAGTCCAACGTCGCATTGTGACAAAGATTGTGTCAATATAAAAATCATTCGTGGTCAACCATGTTTATTTTTAGGTTTATAATATTTATCTTAGGGTTTATATACCTTGGGTTTATAATAGATTTTTCTCAATATAAAAATAAATCATGTTCAAGTATGATCCAATGTCTCATTGTGACAAAGATTGTCCCAATATGAAAATCAACCATGATGCAACATCAGATTGTGACAAATATTGCCTCGACATTACAATCAACCATGATCAACTATGGGGTTGATATAGAGACTCCTTTGGTTCGCAGGCTATAGAAATTAAAGGAGATAAGAGTACTGTATCAGTTAAGAAATTCTAATGTGTTTTTTCGTTTCTTTTGGAGCGGTAATAGAACTTTCATGGACTTTTCCTGTGAATAAGACATCCTAAAACCACTTCATTCATATTTAAAACGAGAAAAATGGTGAGATTTTATTCAAATCCTAACTGCGTACTATTCCTTCTTTGATCTTTAATAGAATTTCTGGAGTTATAAGGGAAATTTTTTTTGCAGGTCTGTGCAGGAGCTAGAAATTTAAAAGATGCCATAATTTATGCAAGAAAGGTATTATATGAAGATTATTAATGAATAGTTTTTTTTTTTTTTTTTTTTTTTTGTAAGTCAACATCCACAGGGGGATTGGAACTGATGACCTATCGCATGGAGTGCCTTAACAAAGCACCCTTCACCATCGAACCAAGGCCCCGTGGGCTAAGGTGAGCGGGCTTGGCCTAGGTTCAACATTTCCCGCGACTAGTCAATGCCCTTGAATATCTTTCTATTCATGGAAAAGAAATAAACAATCTGATAATGTATTGATGACTGATTCTACAACATCCTCTTCCTCTCATCATTCTTGGTCAGCTCTTGATGGTAGTAGAGTTGAGACAACTACTACTTTTCCTCCTTTCAGAGGTATCATCCTAGGAGAAGCACAAAACACTACAAAAGCCATTCCATTAGTATTAAAGGATGATAATGCACTTGGCATTGATGGAAGAATATAGAAAGCCAGTGAACAGCTAAACTGGACAAATATAGCTATCACAGGCTTAGAAAGAAATGTTTCCAAGATAGTCTTTGTAAAGGAACAGCTTAACAAAATTCAAGTCTCAGTCAATGATGTAAATAGTGCCCTCAATAATGTACAGTTTGATTCCTCTTTGATTAAATCTTACTCTAGAGAATCTTTAAGCAGAATAGAAGAAGTTGAGAATAGAATAGTGAATGAAGCCTATTCTACCAGAGGTCTTATCTCAAATTTGTTTGACAAGTTTGAAAAGCTTAACCCTTCCAAGACAGACAAGCCTGTCCCAACCTCCTATTTGCATAGAAGAAATAATGTAGATATTTAGAAACTTGTCAATCCTATTGACAAGTTCCCTCATCTCTTTCCAAAAGAAGTTGGACAGTCCTCTCAAAAGCCATCAGAAGAAAAGGTTCCCCAAAGTCCTTCAGGAGATAAAATCACCATTGCCTCCTTGTTTAAAGAACCTGAGCCAGAGACTCAAGTCCTCCCTGTCTATGAGCCATTAGAGAGTCAATTTACCAAATATTCTGCGCCATATCTCAATGGCATGGGTAAAATTCCAGCGACCCATTTATTTTATCCTAACAGCCATAAATAATGGAATATTGACAATCTTAGCATGGGACAAATAAGATAGATGATTGATAAAATGATGGCTAAATATAAACTGATGTGTGTTGGAGGAAAGTTTGAAGTTGAAGCATGTAAAAATCTTATTCAATGCTTCACTGGCACATTGACAAGGTGGTGGGAATTAGAGTCATCTCCAGCCTTGACAAAAAAGATGGAAGAAGAAATATTGAAAGATGAGAATGGAGATATTATCTTTCATCCTGATGGCACACCAACTAATAACATGATTGGTGCAGTAACTTCCATGATTATGGAACATTGGTGTGGAACTGAGACCATTGTCTTAGATAAAAATAAAATTGTTTTGATGAATTTAAAATGCATGAAAATGAGCCAGTATGAGGATTTTCACAGAGACTGGATGCAGCGGATATATCTGGTAAAAGATCCTAAAAATCTCTTGTGGAAACAAGTATATCTTGTAGCATTACCTTCCAAGTTAGTTGATATTATTAAACTGCAAGAATCTTTTCATTTTCCTTTTGAAGTTTATACTTGGGGTGAAATATATGCAACTATTACAAAGGTGCTAGTAACTTTGTGTACTAGTTCAAAAATAAATAAATCAATAGAAAATATGCATAGATTGCCGGATAGCAAATCTTTCTGCAGTAAATATGGCATCACTATTGATGATCCCCTCGTCAAAAGAAGAAAGTCTAAGAGAAAGTCAAAGAAGGCTCAGAAAAGAGAAAAATTATTCAATAGGAACAATAAGAGGAGAATTTCCTCAAAGTCATCTAAAAGAAAGGGATATTATAAGTATGTCCCTGATACTCATTATTATAAACCATCAGATATACATCTGAAGTCACAGAAAAAGGAAAATCTGAATCAGCTTGTCTGTTGGTTATGTGGGAAACCAGGCCATACAACAAATAGATGTTCTGATGGTGAGGAATCTAAGAAAAATCATGGCAGAAAATCTCAACCACAAAATAAAGGCAAGAAAGTTGTAAAGACTGAGGATAAATGTAGTAAATGTGGATCAACATTTCATAAGGCCGAAAACTATCCCCACCCATTCATTCAACAAACTAAAAATTATTCTTCAAATTCATGCAGTGAATCCTCTTCCACTTCTTCTCTTGAAGAATTGCAAGCTCATTGTTATTGCTCAGATTCAGAAAACTGTAAATGTGGCTGTTCTTCTAGTTATGAATCCGATTCTTCATCTGATGATTCTCTTGCAGAAGATTTTTCTCAAAAACTGAAAGTTTTGATGGCACAAATAGATGAAGACGAGCTTAAGATTTTTGCAAAAAATCGTGTAGTGGAAGAAGGAGACCTCAAGAATAGATTGCTGGAGACATTCATGTCATAGACATCTTCCAACAAAGGCGCCAACAAGAAGCCTCTCTTCTTTGAAGCTTCTTATGAAGGAAACACCAAGGCCTATCAGCGGGATCAACAACAGAACAAAGTTCGCTCACTCACTTTGAAGGAGGTGAGTAGAGAAATTCATATGCTTAAATCAAAATTTTCTGTTTTAAAGTCCCAAGTAGCTAAGCTTGAAAAATGGAAACAGGAAGTAGCACAAACTGTTTCAGGCCATTGTACAAATTATACACTGCACAGTTCACCTTTTGCAGAATCGAATGTTGAATTTTTTGAAGGGAAAAAGGATCCTAAAATAGGATTCAGACAAATGCGTGTTCTAGCAATAGAATACTAGCATCATCATGTACAGATAAATGTTTGTATCAAAGGTGAGATGTTTTCCCTTACTGCACTCTTATATTTTGGTGAAGATGTAAATACTTTTAACAAAAAAGTTATCCCCTCTAAGTACTGGATATCAGCCTCCAGAAAAATAATAAGGTTAGGGGAGAAAACCCTATAGTATGAAGTTCCCAAAGCTGTTGTCTTCTTTAATATTCATTGCATAAAACTAAAATTTGCAGTTGGAGATATTCATGTTGATTGCATCTTAGGAAATGTTTTCCTAGCAGCAGTAGAACCCCATGGCTCTATTAGATTGAATAATAACAGAGCGGGTTATTTCATAACCGTACCCACATCAGACGGGAAAGCCAAGAGAATAGACATGCCTTATGTCTCAAATCCCAGAGTCTCCACAATGATACAGGCTATGCATGAACTGAAAAAGGCTGAAAATAAACTGATAGAGCTCAAGCATCTAAAATCTACTATCCATATAGAAGAGCAGTTAAAGTCTCCCGACATTTAGAAGAAAATTTCTGAATTAAAAACAATAATAGAAAATGAATGTTGTTCAGAAGAACCAAATGCCTTCTGGCATAGGAAACAACATAGTGTAGAACTACCATACAAAAATGAATACACTGGCAGGCCTTGTAAATCTAGAGCCATCCCAATGAATAAAGAATATAGGGATATCTATGAAAAATAAATAAATCAGCTACTAAATAGAAATCTGATCAGAGACTCTAGCAGTCTATGGAACTACTATGGGTTCTATGTCAATAAGAGGTCAAAAAAAATTAGAGGTATTCCAAGGCTGGTAATAAATTATAAGCCTCTGAATTCTGTCATTGCCGATGATACCTATCTGATTCCTTATAAAGGTGATTTGTTGGGAAGGATCTCCGGCGCCAAAATATTTTCTAAGTTTGATCTGAAGTCTGGCTTTTGGCAGGTCGCCATTGTAGAAAAGGATAAGTTTAAAACTGCCTTCAGTATTCCAGCTGGACATTATGAATGGAATGTCATGCTGTTTGGCCTCAAGCATGCTCCTTCAAAGTTTCAAAAGGTTATGGATTCTATATTCAAACCTTATTCTGATTGGTTGCTTGTTTATATTGATGACATTCTCATCTTTTCAAAGAATCTCCAAGGCCACTTCAAACATTTAAAGATTTTCATCAAGTTGGTCAAACAGAATGGTCTGGTGCTCAGTAAAAAGAAGATGGAAATCTTCCAGACCTCTATCAAATTTCTGGGGCACACAATCCAAAATGGACAAATTGCCTTAAAAAACCATGCTATGGAATTTGCAGACAAATTCCCGGATGTCATCCTGGATAAGACCCAGCTTCAAAGATTTCTAGGATGTTTGAATTATGTTGGAAATTTTTATAAGGATTGTGCTGCAGACAGATATTTGCTAAATTAGAGACTAAATAAAAATCCTTCACCTTGGACTGAGGAGCATACAGAAGTTGTTCGACAGATTAAAGCCAAGGTAAAAAGCCTGCCTATTTTATATGTTGCTGATGGAAGTTTTTTCAAAATTGTGGAAACAGATGCCAGTGACATCGGATGGGGAGGTGTGCTAAAGCAAAAGAAGAATGAAGATGACAAAGATGAATAGGTAGTACAGTTTGCGTCTGGAACTTGGAGCAAGACAAAAAATAATTATTCTGTTATTGAAAGGGAGGTAAAAGTTGCCTGGAACTGTATTGACAAATTCTCTATACATCTTGTCAATAAACCATTCTTACTAAGGACTGATGCTTCAGCACTAGGAAAAGTCCTCACAAAGAACATCAAAAAGCCCAGAGAAGCCAAATTTGTCAGATGGCAAGCACTCTTTGTCAACTTTGACTTCAAAGTTGAGCACATCAAAGGAGTAAACAATCACCTTCCAGACTTTTTGAGCCGGGAATACATCCAGCAACAAGAACAAGAAGAAGACCAAGTCATGGTGATTGTGACCGAATGGGATCAAATTCATCAGAGAGAGATACTAAGGATTATCCCAGAAGAGAAAAATTGGGCAGAGTATAGAGATGAGTGGAAGCCCACTTGGCAGCTTCGAAATACCAAATTACTTGATGCCAATCTTCAAAATCATACAGATCTTCAACATCTTGTACCAGAGAGAAGAGTGTACCTAAAAGGCAGCAGATGGATACATGACATGGTATACTCTCGGAGTATGGAGGCATCATATGAAGCTAAAGAGTCATTAGCAAATGACTTTGTTGATATTTCTGTCACATGTACAAGAGGAAGTGATAGACAAAGAGTCTATTACAAGTACTTGGTCATAAATAGGACAAGAAACCTTGAATGGACCTGGACACATTTTAATCAATGGCTAGGAAATAATCCTGATTTCTTATTTCCTGACACCATTTATAATTTTTCAGGGTATAAAAAATTGTGGTGGGATCTCCTGAATAAAGATGGAAAAAACGAGACCCACTATACTAAGTTTAAATTTGGAGCCACATGGATCATGCAGGGCAACCAGCAACCAGAATGGCTACAAGATTGGTGGAAGGATTTCGGGCTCAACTGTTGAGGAGGTAAATCCCCTCTGCGGACAGAGGCGATCCCTACTAGCCCAACAGGGGTCTAGCAACAATCAAACAATGTTATGACGCAAGCTCCTAGTTACGAATGAAAAGACTAGGAATAGAAGCCTACCTGGATTCCAACGCTATGATCCAAGAAGAAGCGTCCCCGTTCCTCAGCCTCGGCAGATCACGATCCCTCCACGATCTCCGCAGATGAACACCTGCACATGGAAGAAACAAACAGATACAAGCATAAAATCCGGCATACGTAACTAAATATCAGTCAGAAAGGATATTACTCATATGGACATGATGGAAAATGGAGTGGAACCATAATCGTAATCATCTATTAAATAACAAACGAAGAGAGATTACAACCAAGTTCTGACGTCGTGGTCTCCTTCGGATGGGTCTCCAGTCGTTCACGTCTCGCAAAGCTCGCCAGGGAAAGGGAAAACCTCTCCTGAGTCTCTCGACAATAGTCTCCTTACTTGAGTCGGCCTTAAGGGAAGGAAGAGGGCTCTTACAGCACAAAGGCTCTTGGGAATTTTGGAGATTCAAAGCTTAGGCACTTCAAGACTTTCAGCCTTTCAGTTCCTTCATCAATGGATGAAGGCTATATTTATAGAGGAGAGGAGGAGGTTGGGATCCCTACAATAGTGGAAGGGAGGCCTTATCCCTTGGGAGGTTCCCCATAAGGTGGAAACAAGAGGCCAAAGGAGGAAGGTCGTGGTTATCCAGGCGAAACCACTCCTGATGACTCATCCACGAAGTTGTTGTAATCGAAACTTCGCCTCTTTTTTTTTAAAAAACTTTCCAAAAGCAGAGTGGCGTGGGTGCTTAACTGGGACAGAGCGCCAATTGGCGCGGGCTCAGTGTTGATTTTACCCCATTGGCGCGAGTACATAACGGGCTACCAACGCCAAGGAAAAAACAGGTGTTTTTAGGGGTCTGCTCAGGAAATGATCAACAGAAGGAATGTTTTCCTCATGGAAAGGGATGCAATGATGGTATTTGCAAGGCATGACACTGCTTATTGGTCACAGAAATGACCCTCCAATGGGCGAGATGGGAATTGCAGGGACGGTGACAAATTACTGTGTAACAGATGCCCCCTAAAGCATGAGGCCCGAGAGAGAGAGAGAGGGGTGAAATGCTTTACGAGAACATGTTCAACTGAAGGCCAGCCGTCGGAAAACCTGCGCAGAAAGATACAACTGATATCTCAAGTACATGATGTATAAGTGGTATGGACGCAGCCATCCGAAACAAAGTATGCTATAATCCGGATCCAGGGTATGGGCGCAGCCATCCAACTAAGATCAAACAAATAGACTCAGGTATGGTCGCAGCCATCCAATCAGTGAGTCATGTACATAATGATAATAATCCACAATCGCAGCCTGGATTACAACAGACACAATCCAGGGTCTTGTGCTCCATCTCGACCCAAACAGAGTACAAGTTCGAGCATGCGAATATGTGAGCTGAAGTCGAACATGCATGAACATCGTCTGATTACCAGCCAATGATGAAAGCTGTTAACAGATGCGAGAGAAACCACCAATAATGACAATGGTCCTCAAGGTACTACAGGTACAATCTACGGCGTGTGAATAAATGAGTTGGTGTCGAACACTCGCAGAATCACTCGATCGGAGGCCAATGATGAAAACCTCATGTCGAATGCGACGAACCTGCCATTGAGGCATGCAGGCTCCAAGGTACCATAAAGGAGTCTCTAGACCAACTTCCTGGATAATGAGCTGATGTCGACAGGAAGTGACCTTGATTGAAGGTGGGCCATAATAATTCCCACATCATCGACACGAGATAGAGGAACATGATGTTTTTGTTGTGAATCAGGATCGTATGAGAAACAGAGGAAGGGACCATATGAGAAACAGAGGAAGGTTGATATTTGCAGAGGCCAACTTCTCTTGAACACATAAACGGCACGACAATGGACTTGGCAGTATTTGACATCAACGGATCAAAGGTCATGGCGACAAGGCAGTGAACAGATGAGAGGTCAAAAGAGATTACCCAAACCCATGGAAGCAAAGTGAAACAACGAGATGAGATGTCCCCAACCCGACACGAATGCAGACAAGTGCCATGTTCAAGAGCGACATACTGCCGACGACAACGACGATGGTTCCATTTTTCCCCCACCATTTCTGGCGAGTACCCCAATTATTTTTGATCACAAGCTTGAAGGGGATAGCATATGCTTGTGATATAAGTCCGCCCTTCGGGCGAATCCATCCTAGTGCATTTAACGAGTCCTAGGAAGGAGAAACTCGGAGAAACGTCATTTCGACGGAATCCAATGTCATCAGGGTTTAACGAGTCTGACAAAGGAAGAACTCGGCGTCTTTTCATGTTTAGAGAGTTTGAAAAGACAGCGGAAAAGAAAACTCCACGGGTCCCTTTTCGTAAATAGTTCCCCAGATCCGAAAAGGTAGAAAACAATATCCGGGAAAACCTCCTAGTCGCGATAGGCTAGGGTATTCCTTTTTCGTAATCAATCCATCCCAGCCCGAAAAAGGGTTAAACTTATACTGGGTGAATGTCGATTCATGTCCATTTTAACGAGATCGAAACGACAAGGGCCTCGGCGATCTTTTCATATTTAGAGAGTCAGAAAAGAGCTGAAAGATGACTCCTCCTGGAGGAGCGAGTGGTATAAAGGGTAGCAACTGGTTCCGGTAATGATGGAACTGCTCAAAACATGATAAAAGTCAATAGGCTGGCTAACAAGACCACTCATCGCAGCGGTTCCTCAGGAACAGGTAAAACAACCAAGTGAAGGTATATGATCGGCCAAGCAGATAGTGACGATGGACTGAGAAAACCAAGGCTCATCTGGAAAAATAGGCTGATAAAATGACAATCACAAGAGGTAAAATGGGGAAGGTTTCATTTTTACACAAGCTTGAAATCAGGAAACTCTGCTTGAAGTTGGTTTCATTTTTACACAAGCTTGAAACAAAGATAAACTATGCTTGAAACCAGTTTCATTTTTACACAAGCTTGAAACGAAAACAAACTATCCTTGAAAAAGTAAGCATACTGACATGAATGACTCAATCAAGTACATGCATCCAAGCTTGATCCATATGAAGAGCGGATGGAGTGAAGGTGAGGAGTTCAAGGAATACGAGATTGTTAAAGACTGGCGGGATTTTCACGAGATCTTATCGAACTCGAATTAAGACGAGGAACGTGTTTCATTGTTTTAACGAGGTTGACATATTGAAAGAACTATCCTCAGGACACCTTGTTTCATGGTTTAGGGAGCTTGGCACAAGACAAGGAACTCTGCTCCGACAACCTTGTTTCATTTTTTAAGGAGCTTGACACAAGACAAGGAACTCTGCTCCAACAACCTTGTTTCATTTTTTAAGGAGCTTGACACAGGACAACGAACTGTGCTCCGACAACATTGTTTCATTTTTTAAGGAGCTTGACACAAGACAATGAACTGTGCTCCGACAGCCTGGTTTCATTTTTAAAGAGCTTGACACAGGGAAGGAACTGTGCTCTAATCGACTTACATCAAAATGAACAAGAAGGTGGTGCTTCCAAGAGTTCCATTCCCGATGGAAGGAAAACATCCTGGAAGTCAGGACCCAATGCCCCCAGCACATTATGCACAACGGCATCATCACTGAGCACAGGCATGGGGTAAGTAGCCACATAGTTGACCTACGGTGGAGCAGATACAACGGGTGGATAGAAACTAGGAGGGGGTGATGGCAGACCAGGTGCCATATTAGGACCAAAGAACAAAAGCTGATCAATGGTCACAATCCGTCCTTCATGCGGAAAGCACATCACGCGAAAGAGGGAGGAGACAAGTGCTCCCATGGCATAGGTGTAATCGCACCCCAGGAGCAGATTGAAATCCAAGGGGCCTGGAACAACCATCACGTCCATATGGACGGTTTTACCTCCCAAAGTAACAGGTAACCTTGGAAGGATCCCCAACGGTTGACTGGTCCTTCTGTTGAATGTCAACAGATTCTGCGTAACAGGCGCAAGCGGTGGCGAACCGAAAGCTTGCCAGGTAGTTGAAGACAGAATACTAACAGAGGCACCTTCGTCTATAATGGTGCTGGGTACAACCAGACCAAGAGCCTGTACTGTGATCTCGAAAGGCACATAAGACGGAAGGCGAAATCTTGCAAATCGATTCCAGTCAAAGGAAGCGACCAAACTACTCGGAGGGGCTACCATCGACAAGCGAAGGTCTTCCCCTGATGTTACGGTAGAAGAAGCATCCTCCATGACCTCCATCTCGAAGGCGGGAGGGATATCCTCTGGAGCCTCCATCATGGGAGGCGGAGGAGGGGCTTCTTGAAGTACAGGGATAGGAGAATCTTTCTCCAAGTCTGAAGAATCTGAAGAGATCAGAAGGACATGGGGGGAGTGAGGTCCACTCTCGACAGAAAAGACCTGGTGTACCACGGACGGGGCTAGTTCAACCGATCCTACGACCAATGGTTGATCAAGGACGGATTCGTGAATCTGAATTTCTGGGGGAGTGGGATCGACCAAGGATGACTCTTGACCAATCGTAGTATCAGCTGGTGGAGGACCCAAAGAAAGCTGTTTATAACCCGGTGGAAGGCGTGGTGTAGAACCGGTCGGGTTGTCCAAAACTCGTTTGGCTTCATCCATATAAGGACAAAGGTGAATGGCATGGTGCCCTTCACACAACTTACAGGGATTGGTGATCTTACCCTGCTTCTTAGAGTTCTTATCAACAGCAGCTGAGGACGTGCCCCCAACCTGGCTCCCGGAAGTCAAAGGCAACGGCGGTCGGCCGTCGGACCATGTTTCGAGCACCTTGGGAATGCCAGGGCAGTCTCGAAGCAAATGGTCTCCCGTGCACAACATGCATGGGAACTTGACTTTCCGCGGAGGGTCGGAGGGCCTATCAAGATGAGATTTCTCATGGACAGTAGCTATACATTTAGCCTCTCGCTTATCAGACTTCTTCTTCTTTGTCTTCTTCTTCTTCTTCTTAGCCACCTGGTTACTCAAATCCAGACTTTCACCAGGCGAAGAGGAGGAGGAGGACTCAGAAACAGGTGAAGAAGGGGAGAGGTCCACCTTAGAATCAACATGATGTGGTTCGGGTGGAGGAACTGATTGAACAGTAGTGGAGACATTCGGGACAACAGAGGTTGAGAACAACCAAACAGGCAACCCAACAGTTAACCCGGGAAGGGACAACGTCGCCATGTAAGGAGCACCAACATTTCCAAAAGGAGAAAAATGACCAGGATTCCCTTCTGAGGGGATTCCTTGGTTGGTGAACTCTGAAAAAGTTTCCATCAAACTCAAAACCACACACGGGCTGAAAACGAGTTAAGACACACGATCAAACGGTCAACAAGCAATGTCTAAATAGGTGTGAAATCGTGGGCGATTAATTTTACCACATTGGAAAATAAGAAGCTCTACCGTTTCATATTTTAAGAGTCGAGAAACGATAAAATGATGACTCTATCTCTTTCAGAGTTGACACAAGCATGAAAGGACAAGCGCTTGACGGTCTTTTCAAGTTTAGGGAGTCAGAAAAGACCAAATGACTGCTCAGGAATAAACTAGGCACAAAGGGTGTACCAAATATCCGTGAACTGCAATATACACCTTGGTTTCAAAAATGAAACAGAAATCGACCAAGGATTTTCCGTACGTGCAGGTAGTCTCCCCGAATGCTGTGTTCGGTGTATCACGGGTATAGGGTGGCAGACTCGGCTTCCTGTGGATAAAGGATTAAAAACCTAGAGGGGTCTCCCTTTATATACGCGACGGTACGGGGAGCGCAAGTCCGTACTAGCGCTGTCTAAAGCCAACAGGCGAACGACAGCTGCTAGGTTTAACGACGCCGGAACACGTCTCTAGCCTCGACCTTCTAAATGTGTTTCGTTAAGTTCCAATGCTGCCTTAGGTTAATTGAATAAATTTTACAGTTGATCTTCAATTAAGTTTCAATTTCCAGGCCCTATCGTATGTGGTGTCTCGAAAGACTTCCTAAATGCAAGCTATATGAGAAAAGAAAACTTTTAATTCGATGAATGCTATCTAGTTAAGGGAAGAGCTTCAAACAATGATGCAACAAACAGCAAAACTGAAAACGAAACTTTTCCAAACTAGATGACTTTCACTATCCAAAAGTATTCTAAACATTCAACGACGCGAATTATGCAATGTAATCTATGCAAAATCCTTTTTTCGAAAAATATGCAATTGTAATCTATGCACAATTTCCTTTTTCTTTTCAAATAATAAGAATGAACTCAATGCATTTTTCGATAAAATGAGAATATACTTAATGCATGCTTTTTACAAAAGAGAATGCACTCAAAGCGATTTTTAGTTTTCAATCACTAAACAATGTAATCTAAGTTCAATGATGGATCTCAAAAAATACTTTTCAATGCAATGTGATCTAATGCATTTTAACAAAAAGAACACTTTGAGACGAAAACTAAATAAACGCAAATCTCCTTAATGAAGGATGAAGGCAAAAGGGATGCAAACAAACATTAAGAATGCAACCGTTGTTTCAAAATACTTTGTGACAAAACCCCTCAAAAGTTGACAAGACATATGCGGTCAAACACAAAAAGGACTTCCAAAGCAAGAGATCAAAACAAGGCATTCATTCCCTTTTACATCAAACAATCATAGAAAGAAGACATTCCAAATAATGAGCAATGTAATCTATGCTCACACAGAGGAAAGACCCAAAGGGAAAGACACACTAGTGAAGGATTAAGGGAAAAAAAACTCCATTTTCATACACCCTGAAAGTGGCCCGACTTGTACATTGACAACTAGCGCCACTTGGCGCGACTTTTACTTGAAAACTAGCGCCAATGGCCAAGTGGCGCGGGTTGCTAACTGACAACAAGCGCCACTGCCTGAAAATGAAAAAACAAAGAATTTATCCCAACCAAAACCAGACTTCCCACTTCAAGATGAATCTAAAACAAACCCAGAAGCAAAATATTGACCAAAAGAAACTTCCGAACAAGGATAACCCTACCACCTACAGGAAATGGCGCGACTGTCTGGCTGTAATCCGCGCCAGACAGGGGATGGCGCGAGCGATAAACTGGCAACCTGCGCCAACTGGCGCGACTGTCAGGGCTAAACTCGCGCCAATCAAGCCAACTATGAAAAGGTGAAAATTCGGAAAAGCAGAGGTTAGATCTGATCCTCTGGGGGCTGAACCAAAAGCCAAAATACAAAAAGAACCCAACCCAGAAGGTTCATCAAGCAAGGAAAAACGATCAAAGCGAAACAATCATAAACGAGACAAGGAAAACCGGACGATCCCCAGCGGAGTTGCCAATTTGTTGAGGAGGTAAATCCCCTCTGCGGACAGAGGCGATCCCTACTAGCCCAGCAGGGGTCTAGCAACAAACAAACAATGCTATGACGCAAGCTCCTAGTTACGAATGAAAGATTTGGGATAGAAACCTACCTGGATTCCAACGCTCTGATCTGAAGAAGAAGAAGCGTCCCCGTCCTTCAGCCCTGGCAGATCACAATTCTTCCACGATTTCCGCGGATGAACACCTGCACATAGAAGAAACGAACAGATACAAGCATAGGAACCAGCATACGTAACTAAACATCGGTCAGAAAAGATATTACTCGCATTAACATGATGGAAAACGGAGTGGAACCATAATCATAGTCATCTATTAAATGATAAACGAATAGAAGTTACAACC
Organism: Pinus albicaulis; assembly: GCA_034641835.2. Lineage (NCBI taxonomy): Eukaryota > Viridiplantae > Streptophyta > Pinopsida > Pinales > Pinaceae > Pinus > Pinus albicaulis. The sequence continues at coordinate 718,101,676 of CM076576.1, read as the reverse complement.
AAGTTCTGACGTCGCAGCTTCCTTCGAACGGGTCTCCGGTCGTCCACGTCTCGCAAAGCTCGCCAAGGGAAAGGGAAACCTCTCCAGAGTCTCGTAGCAATGGTCTCCTCGCTTGAATGGGCCTTAAGGGAAAGAAGGGATTCTTTACAATACAAAGGCACTTGGGAATAGGGAGATGCAAAGCTTCAGCACTTCAAGACTATCAGCCCTTCAACCTTTCAGCCATTCAACCTTTCAGCCCCTTCATCAATGGATGAAGGCTATATTTATAGAGGAGAGGATGAGGTTGGGATCCCTACAATAGTGGAAGGGAGGCCTTATCCTTTGGGAGGTTCCCCATATGGTTGAAACAAGAGACCAAAGGCGGAAGGCCATGGTTATCCAGGCGAAACCACTCCTGATGACTCATCCACGAAGTTGTTGTAATCGAAACTTCGCCTCTTTTTTTAAAAAACTTTCCATAAACAGAGTGGCGCGGGTACAACACTGGGACAGAGCGCCAATTGGCGCGGGCTCAGTGTTAATTTCCCCCCATTGGCGCGAGTACATAACGGGCTACCAGCGCCAATGCAAAAACATGTGTTTTTAGGGGTCTGTTCAGGAAATGATCAACAGGAGAAATGTTGTCCTCATGGAAAGGGATGCAATGATGGTGTTTGCAAGGCATGACACTGCTTATTGGTCACAGAAACGACCCTCCAATGGGTGAGATGGGGATTGCAGGGACGGTGACAAATTACTGTGTAACACCATAACAGGTACTGAAAAGACTCTGAAGGGGGGAGAGAGAAATGGCATTTGACCAGAGGGGTAATGGCCTGGCAGAATGGCTCCCAACTGTTTAAGGATAGGGGGAACTGTTCCTAGTTGAAAAGGAGTGGAAGAGATACCAGCAGTAGAGGAAGGTCCTTGAAAGGAAGGGCCTACAAGCTCCGTCGAGTGACCACTTGTAGGTTACAGAGGCTTAGGTTGCTAGGTGGTTGAACTGAACCGCTTATGGCTAGTCCGAGACTATTGTATCATGCAAACATTCGACGAGCTGGGATCTACGACAAGAGGGTGGGGACCAGGGAATGCACCAAGTAAGGTGGAATATTTATAGACTCCAGGTGAAACACTGGTAAGAGGTGTGATTGATTGCTTATCGACCACCGAGGAGATGATAGACTCGAGAGAGAGCTGAGACTTTAGTTCGTAATATGTCAACTGATCTATGGTAGTGATCTTTCCATTGTGAGGAAAGCACATCTTATGGTGAATCGCAGAAGAGACAACAAACATCACATAGGTATAGCTACAACCCAACAGGATGTTGTAATCCAAGGGGTCATCAATGACTTCAATGTTAATGCAAACAGTCTTGCCCACAAGAGTAACATAACAATTGCAGAACATGGCAAGGGGCTGAGAAGAGCGACCTCCCCAAGCACACAAAGTGAAAGTGGATGGGACTAACTCAGGTGATTCGAGTTGCTTCCAAATAGAGGAGGACATCACGCAGGTGCATGCGCCCTCCTCAATGATATAACGCGAAACATGGGAATTCCAATTCTTGACTGGTATTTGGAAGGTGACGGATGAAGGTAAGTTGGGATGTTGTGATTTTTCAACATCAAAGATGATCAAAAGATCATCTGAAGGATCCATAGTGCCCAGAACAGATAATAGAGCTTTACGTTGTGAAGGGTAGGATTGGAGGACTTTAACATTGACATAGTAATAGGAGATTGTGCTAAGTCATCCATTATGCTGTAATTATGGGCGGATTTGGAAGAAGCAACAGTTCGACGTAATGTCCCTTTGAGGATCTTGGGAAGGACCTCTGCACGTGGTTGAGGGATCTATAAAGAGGCATTAGGTGGCGAACTGGACTCTGTGGAAACTTTGCATTGAGACTCAGTGGCAGAGGAAACGGGTGGCTTGCCATATTGGTGCAACCGAGTTTGAAGGTTGACATCAGCGGTATTAACCACTTCAGAATTCATCACGAGAATATGGAAATTAGAGGTACCAGACTGAGAGGTTTGAGGGGCGGCCTAACCTTAAGGAGGTTAGACAACCACATATCCATGCCGAGGGAAGGGATTAGTAAAAACAGCCAGTTGAACAGGCGTAGTATTTAGAGGAGCCGAAACCATGGCTTGCTATCCTCTAGATGCCACTTGTGCTTCCCACAACTGACGCATTTGGGGTAAAAGGGGACAATCGTGAGTATAATGGCCATGCACACCACAACAAGAACAAGGCTTGTTCGTATGAAGAGGCTTGTCCTTCTTGGGCTGATTTCCTTGTTGCTGGATGTTAGTGTTTGGCTAGTGAGGTTGGTGCCCTTGATTACCTTGCGTTGGTTGATTTTGTTTTCCTTTCCTCCTTTTCTTAGAGTTTGGAGGATTGGTCGCGCTCTACTGCGCATACACCTGACTTGGAGGGGGAGGTACTTGCTGCGGAAAAGGTTGAGAAGGCATAGGAGGCTGGGTTGCTAATGCTGTAGGGGATAGAGCACTAGGATGTTGATAAGGATAAAAGGGAGGTTGAGAAAAATTGGGGTAAACAGGTTGAGAAATCGTAGGCCCAGGCATCGGTTGATGCAATGGGTAAATGTGCTTTGTCCTAGATACATGATGTCGGGAGTGGGATAAGTGCTAGAGGAACTAGCCCCTCCCTAACCCATGGGAGGACGAGTATACTGATGTGAGAGAGATCCAACGATATCGTTGGTGACATGAGATGTCCCTGGTGTGTTGGTACCACCAGGTCTAGGAAGGTTTGGTAAGACGGTATAAACATAACTAGACTGAGCATAGATGAGGTCATATTTCAATGCGATTTGGAGAGCTTCTTCCTCTTTCTGAGGAAGTGAGATGCGACATATTTAACAATAGAAGGCAAAAGCATCCTAAGAAATCAATCCATATAGACACGGTCGTCGAATGTGGGAGCTCGACATAAGCTTCTCCTTCTACGCCATTATTGGACATGGTCAGAAACGCAGGTGGTAGAAGTTTGACGAAATGTGGTCAACAACTCAATATCGATATCATATTGGAGAGGTAATTGAAGTAGGACAAAAACTCTTTAGCAAGAGTCACAAAAGTGGAATGAGAGGCAAAGGCCTGGTTGACATACCACTTTGTAATGTCTCCAGTGAGCGTACGCTGGAATAATCAAAGACGGATAGAGTCATCAGTGATAGAATTGGATGAACATCACATGTGGAAGGAGTGAATGTGATTAGTAGGGTCCTCTCTAGCATTTCCTTCAAACTATAGGGATGTCAGAAGGGAGATTAGTTGCCATAATAGGCCAACCTAGATCATGGTGTATGGGGTCGTTGATTAACTGGCTGAAATACGGGAGGCTCAAACCTTCCATAAAAGGTAACAAGGGATTAGTTAGGATGGTTCTCGTATTGATTCCACTACTAGCAACTCTAGAGTTAGGTATGGGGCTACTACCAACATTAGGACCAGTACCTGCATTGGCACCTGACATGGTGGGAGAAAGAGGTAGAGGGGAACTAGGTTTGGAATCAGAGTGAGGGCCTGATGGACCAGAATCAGAGTCAGTATAGGGAATCAATGGAGGATTGACTTGACGGCGACGAAGTGGAGTAAGTCTTCCTAACATAAACTAAGGATGAAGGCCTAGGAGTCTCTGGGATAAACGCTTTGGGGGCCCAATGATCAAAAGACACAAATACCCAAATAAGATGGAAGAGAAATTAAAAAGGCACAGAGGGGAAAATAAATTAATGACGATGTTTATGTCTTGGCTTGGTGGTATAAACCAAGTGCTGTTTGCTTTAGGTGTACATATGTGCAATCTATGTGTTAATTTTAATTAAGCCCAGACGATTGTGTATAAAGAAAAAGAAAAAAATGTTGTATAACTGTAAATAAACTGAAGTGATAATAAAATAAATAGCTAAAGATGCATAAATTCTAACCCAAAAAGAAGGGCTCCCAAGAAACTATTCTAAGAGCAGGAAAAATTGACTCAAAACACACAAAATGGCCAAAATATATAAGGTCTAAGGGACGAGGATCTAATGACTCATTTCTGTTGAAAAGGGGTGCAAAAAACAACAAGAAACCAGAGGGAAAACTATTGCAAAATGGGAGGTGACAGGTTAAAAACCTAAGGGAAACAAAAGGGACCCTAAGGGAGTTTTGGATGAGATAATAATCGACTTGAATGGATCTGAAAGAAAGAGGGATCAAACCGTGAAAAATGTCTAAAAGTGTTGCAAAATCTTAGACTACCTACTTAGTTAAACCCTTCCTAAAAAGGTGGAAGCGTACCTAAGACCTAAGAGGCTTGTTCCCACTTCAAAAAGAAAAACTGAGCATATCCAGGCCTAAGATGGGCGGAGACAAAATTCAATCAACCCTGAATAGTACTTGCAGCAAACCATGAAAATTATAGAAAAATCCCAGCAAAAAACTACAACTCACAGGTATTGATATGCTGATTGGTGACTTCGTAGTTTTTGGCCCAACAACTGCTATCTGAGTCCTGAACTCGCAAGTTTGAGGCTGAAAATTGTGATCTACACTTCCATAAGTCTCAGCTGTAAGTTGCGGAAAAGTTTTGCCATTTTTGTCGCAAATGATTCCTGTTACATGGGGAAAACACCTAGAAACATGTCGAAGTTAGATTTTTTACTGTTTTAGAGCATAGAAGGTAAAAAAAACATTAAGAGGCTAAAAAATAGCAAAACAAAAACCCTAGGCACTGAAGCAGATGGCCACGTAGGAAAATCTGAATAAATCAATGTGGAGTCGCCAATTGTTAGTATAAAATCTTAACGCAAGTGTAAAAAAAGAGATCACTTTAACTGCACATGACAGACAACCCTAACAACAAAGATGGCTATCAAAGTTCTTAGATCTAAAATTTATGGTCGAAACAAATGTGAAACAAACTCAGATCTATGCAAATAAAGCAGCTAAACATCAAAATGAAATAAGAGTTTCTCCAAAATATCCAATGGACAAGACAAGAATTATAAATATTTTTTTTTGTATTATGTAACACCTAGGAAGAGAACTGATACAGTCCCTCTCAATGCGATGGGTTCTTGGCTGTCCTCAAATGCTCCAGCTTCAGAGTTTCTCTCTCAATGGTGTAGAATACCCAAGACTTGTAGAACTCAAAGGGAGCTCAATAAGAAAAAAGTAAATAAAATTAAATCAAAGATAGACAATGATAAGAGGATCAAAGTCTGACCATGATAAAAAGGATCAAAGGTAAGAAGTGAATGGAAAACCCTTCTATTTATAACAAAATATTGAGTTATCCTTGATAATGGTGCATAGTAAAATATTATTAACCAAAATCTAGATCTAAGCACCTGGAATATTTTATTATATTTTTTTGGAGGGTGTTAGACTCCTATACCAATAGGTTTCATTTTTCAAGATTGACTTGTTGAACTATGCAATATGTTCAAACCTTTTTCTTGTTGCAAAGGTGTTCCATATTCTTAAAAAATCAAAAAATCAAAAAATTTAAAAAATATAAAGAGGG
>CM076576.1:717993427-718088733 GCA_034641835.2 Pinus albicaulis | reverse complement strand
ATCACCATTTTTATTTTTGGTGCACATTTTTGACACTCTAAAATTTTTATTTATGAAGTATGAATATTTGTTTTAAAATGTTAGTGATTTTCATGCTAATTTTGAAATGTATTGATGCAGCATCAATTTTTTTTTTTTTTTAGAGTGGTGATTTTCATGCTAATTTTGAAACGTATTGATGCTGCATCAACCCTTTTTTTTTAGAGCAGTGATTTTCATGCTAATTTTGAAACGTATTGATGCTGCATCAACCTTTTTTTTCTAGAGCAGTGATTTTCATGCTAATTTTGAAACGTATTGATGCTGCATCAACCTTTTTTTTTTTAGAGTGGTGATTTTCATGTATGTAATAAAACACAAACTTAGATTAAAAAAAATATATAAAAACAGTTAAAAAAACCAATAAAAATGTAAAAAAAAACAAAAATAGCTCATAAAAAGAAAAAATTTAAACAAAAATAAATAAAAAAAAAAAAAATATTTGAAAATTATATCAAAGGAAATGACAAAATTTGAAGAAAAAAAACACATAATTTAAAGAAAAAAAACAAAAATTCACCAAAAAATTAAAAAAAAAAAAAAATCAAAAACATTTTTTTTCGAACTTATTAAAAAAAACAATATATTTAAAAATATATATATATTTAAAAAAAAATTTAAATAATTAAAATTACAAAATTAAAATTACAAAATTAAAATTTAGGAAAAAAAAATTAAAAAAAAAAAAAATAAATTTAAAAATATAAATTAAAAAATAATAATAATAATAAGGAAAAAAATACAACTTTTAAAATTTACAAAAAAAACAAATTAAAAAAAAAACAATTAAAATTGAAAAAGAAAATAAAAATAAAAATTTAAAAAAAAAAAATGAAAAAAACCTATCATTAAAAAACAAAAAAAATGAAAAAAACCACGTGCAAATAATTAAAAAACAAATATACATAAATTTAGTGTTTTTTTTTTTTTTTTTTTTAGTGAAACCATTTATAGATTTTAAAAATGAAAAACTAAATAAACGAAAAAATAAGAAAAACAATTAAATTAAATTAAAATTTAAAAATTTTAATAAATAAATTTTAAATTTTAAATTTAAAAAAAAAAATTATTCTATAATATTAAATATAAAAAAAATTAAACAAATTGAATTTAAAATAAAAAAATTGAATTAAAAAAATAATTTTAAATTTTTTGAAATTCAATTTTTTTTTTTTAAATCAAATTAAAATAAAAATATTAAAAATTAAAAAAAAAATAAAAAAATAAAAATAAAATCAAATAAAAAATAGATGTAAGTATATATTAAAAAAAAAAAAAAAAAAAAACGAATTTTACTTCAAATAAAAATATTAAATTAAAAAAAAAATTTATTTTTTGAAAAAAAAAAATTTATTTTTTCAAATTAAAAAAAAAAAAAATTAAAAAGAAACAATTAAAAAAAACAATTAAAAAAAAATTTAAAAAAAAATCAATTAAAAAAAAAAACAATTAAAAAAAAATTTTTAAAAAAATCAATTAAAAAAAATAAATAAAAAAAAAAACATTTAAAAAAAAAATTTAAAAAAAAAATCAATAACGAAATGGTTATTTATTGGGGCGGCCCGCCCGCTGGGGAATCGGCCCTCCGCCCGCGGGGGCCCGGGAGGCCGGCTGGGCCGCCCCCGGGGCGCCGCCCGGCCGGCCACCGCCGCCCAGCGGGCGGGCCGCCCCCATAAATAACTTTTTTTTATTGATTTTTTTTTTAAATATTTTTTTTAAATGTTTTTTTTTTAATTTTTTTTTTTAATTGATTTTTTTTTTTAAATTTTTTTTTTTAATTGTTTTTTTTTTTAAATTTTTTTTTAATTGATTTTTTTTTTAAATTTTTTTATTTTTTGTTTTAAATTTATTATTATTATTATTATTTTTAATAATTTTTATTAAATTTCGCCCATTTTTTTTATTTAATTGATTTTTTTTTTTTTTTAATTTCATAATTTTTCATTGTTATTAACTTTTACTTTTAGGTTTTTAATATAATTTTATAAAATTTAATAAATTTTTTATATTTTTTTTTAATTTATTTCGATTTAATATGTTTTTTAAATGTTTTACTCTTCTTCTTTTTTTTTTTTTTTGTTAATTATGTAAATTTTTTATATTTTTTATTTCAATTAAAATTGTGTATTTAAAATTAGATTTTTTTTAAAATGAAACTTAATTTTTTTAAAATTTTTTTTTTAATTTTTTTTATTTAATTTTTTTTTTTTTTTTTTTTTTCAATTTTCCACTTTTAATTGATTTTTAAAGTTTTTAAAGTTTTCGTTTAACAATATATATATTTTTTTCTTTTATATTTAAAATTTATTTTTTCTTTCAAAATTTATTTCTTTATTCATTTATTTATTAAAATTTAATATTTTTGTTTTTAAATTTAATTTGTTATTTTAATATTAACCTCTCTTTTTTTTAATTTAATAAAATTTGATGTATATACCTATTTTAATTTAAGTTCATATATATATTTTATTTTTTATAATTGAAATTTAATTTATTTTTTATAGTTTATTTGTTTTTTTAATATATATTGTTTTAAATTTGATATTTTTATTGTATTTTATTTTTATTTTTTATTTTTAATTAAATTTTTTTTTTTTTCCTTTTAATTTGAATAGTGTTTTTTTTTTTAATTTTGAATTTTTAAATTTATTAAAATTTAATATATTTCCTTAAATTTAATTATTTGTTTTAAATTTTTTTTTCTTTTTTTAAATTTAATAAGCATTTTCTTTTTCTTTTTTAAATTTAATTTCTATATTTTATTTTTTTAATTTCCTTCCTTTTTTTACTTTTTTTTTTTTTAATTTAATATTTTTATTTTGTTTTTATTTTTATTTTTTAATTTCTATATTTTTTTAAATTTTAATTATAATTTTTTTTTGGTTTATTTTTTATTTTTTTTTCCCTTAAATTTTAGGTTTTTTTTAATGATTGAATTAAAATTTTTACTTTGCTTTTATTTTTATTTTTTTTATCTCCATATATTTTTAAATTTTAAGCTTTTAAATGTTTTTATTTTTTTAATTTATTTTTTTTCTTAAATTTTAGGTTTTTTTTTAATGTTTGAATTTTAAAAATTAAAAAAATGTTACTTCTATTTTTAAAAATGCCAAAAGTATGACACAATTTTTTTTTTTGTTATTCCAGCATCAACTAATTTCGTTTTGAGGGTGTTTTTTCAATCTTTTTTTCAAGAAACAATTTTGTTTTTACCATAATTTTATAAAATGTTGAAATTTGACCTTAAAAAAAAACGAAGTGCGTTCTGGAAGACACACTTTTTTTTTTGGGGGTGTTTTTTCAATCCTTTTTTCAACAAACAATTTTTTTTTAGCATAATTTTAGAAAATGTTGAAATTTGGCCTTCAAAAAAAAACAAGTGCGTTCAGGAAGACACTTTTTTTTTTTGGGGTGTTTTACACTAATATCCCTATCAATGAAGTGGTTGAAGTAATCAAGCGTGTAACTGATTTGGATACTGCTAAATTAGAAGAGATTTGCCTCACCTTTACCTTGTTTAAAGATTTGAAGGTGAGTACTACAAACAAACCCGCAGTTTTTCGATTCGTTACCCACTCTCCCCTATTGTTTCCAACCTTTTCATGGAAGATTTTGAATCCAAATACTTAGCTTCTACTTCATTCAAGCCTAAGATTTGGAAGAGGTTTGTGGATGGGACATTCATCAACTGGCCTCATGGCCATGAGAAGTTATATTCATTCCTTCAACATCTTAATAATCTTTCAATATCTATTAAGTTCACTATGGAGACAGACATTAATGGTAGCCTTCATTTCCTTGACGTTCTCATCTCCAATAAAAATTATGGCTCTTTCTCGCACCAATTCTTTCGGAAGAAAACCCACACGAAGCAATACCTTCATGATAGCTCCCATCATTTTCTATCTCAAAATATTGGTGTTCTCAACACTTTGGCCACTCGTGCTCTTAGGGTATCAGATAAATATCACGTAGTTAATGAGAAAACCTATCTCCTTCAAGTTTTTCAAAATAATGATTATAATTGGTCCCAAGGTATCAGGGCTTTCTTGAAGGATATCAAAGGTCCTAAATTAAGAAAATATCAAATATAATTGGTTACCAATATTCAGCTTCCCTTTATCCAAGGTGCCACTGAAAGTATTTCTCAGATTTTAAGGAAGCACGAGATCTCATCTACTTTTAGACCCTTGAATACTATTTGTAACTCCCTCACATCTGTCAAAGACTCTTTGGATCCAAAAGACATGAAAGGTGTTTATTTAATCCCATTTTCATGTGGGACCCCCTACATTGGAGAAATATGTCGCTTTATAAATAAAAGAATCCATGAGCATGTGCCTAATATCAAACATTATAGGACTCATTCCTCAACTTTGGTAGAAAAAGATGAACAAATTAAACACGGCATTTGTCTAGAATATTCTCATGTCATTGCAAGCATTGACTACTTCCATCACTATAGGTTTATGGAAGCTATACAAATTGAAAATAGCTCTATCACATTAAATAGGGATGGTGGGTGAAATATTAGCAGTTGTTGGGTCCCATTGTTTAGTCAATTCAATGTCCTGAATTGATAGCATAAATTATCGACCAGGGCTAGTAAACTGATGAGGTGTACTTGCACTATATGTGCCTAAATATCATTTTTCTTATTTCATTGTTTTCAGTATTTTATTGATGTTTTTTTTAGTTTTGTTATGTTTTAGTTTTATTATGCTACTCTATGCTCAAGAGATGAAGTTAAATCTATGTCAAAAAGAAAATAAAAGGAAACCTTAGACTTAAAACAGAGTTTAGTTGCAAATTTTGTCCCTAATCAAGAAAATGGTGAAAAATAGAGTATCCTAATCCATGGATGTTATAGCTTGTAAATGAATATCAAATGTAACTTAAAACACTATAATTCAACCTGATCTGTTTAGTTAGAGGTTTGTTGAAATAGTTTGTGAAAGAGATTAAACTCCAATGTGATGAGGATCTTCCTAAAACAAACAGCAACTTAGAACATTATAGTGAAATCTTATTCATATAATAGAGGTGTTTTGGAATAGCTTGAGAAAAATATTGCTATAATGCAATAAGGATCTCCTATGGAATATTTGAAACAACTCATGACATTACAACTAGATCTCGTTCATCAGTTAGAGATTTATTGGAAGAGTTTATTGAAGGAGATTAAATATAATGTGATAAGGATCTTCTATACAACAATCAAGTAGTAACCCACAGTATTACAACTAAGTCTTTTCTGTGATTTAGAGATTTATTGGAACAGCTTGAGAAGAAGACTGTTTGTAATAATATGAGGATCTTCTATCTAATTGCAGAACAGGAAATGTTAATAACTCAAAATAGTACAACCAAATTTCATTCATATAATAGTGATATATGGGAAAAGTTTGAGAAAAAGAATGGCTCTAGGATAATGAGGATCTTCTTAATCTAGATGGAAAAAACTAAAGTGCTAGTAACTCAGAATATTACAATTAAATCCATTCATTGAATAGAGATATATTGGAAAAGCCTGAGAAAAGACTAAATGTAACATCATGAGGATCTTTTATCTAAAGAAATCATGTGAAACATGATACTAAAAGATATGAACTCAGAAAACTGTCTAAGTAAGAAATATAACAAAACAGAATTGAAAGCTACTTATCTAGAAAGCATGTAAAAAGCCTCCTCGGATAGCAGGGGCCCTCTACTATCAATTTAGCATAAAAATATTTAACTCCTCAAGGTTGTGTTCAAAACAACATCAGAGTTATGCTCCTTTTTATTATCAAAAATACTTGAAAACAAAGTATCATAGTATTGGTAAAATAAGTATCAATTGTCTCTCTCGGTCTCACCGAGCTAAATTTATAGGCATTTACATAACTGATATTGAATAATAGTAGGCACAAGTGTATTTTTAAAGTCAAAATCAAACTAAAACTCCTTTTTAGGACTCGTGATTTGTTGAAAGCAAATCAAGAGTCCTTATCCTTATAAAAATCAGCTTCTTGGAATTTTGTTTTGACCACGTGCATAAGCATCTCCAGTTATGGACTCAGCCTTCGTGGATGACAAGGAATGATGTAGGAAAGATTTGGAATCTAACCATATATGCCTTTTCTCCAGATGACACATGTGACATGTTCAAACACTAAAATGAATACGAAATGTTTGAATGGCTACAGAATGACTGCATTCTGTAGCTAAAACTGCTCAGAAATCATTAAGACAACAAAATCACAAAAGTACAACAAGTTAGTCATTGCATGTATTCTTTAACTGATTTTAATCATTTTTATTGATCTTTCAGGTTTATAAAATGATAAAGGAATGATGAAATGAAGTGGAGTTTGGCAAAGGAAAAGACAATTTTAGGGCTCAACATACCCCCATTGCAAAACTCTTGCATGTCCTCATGCAATTTCATCAAAACTTTATTCCATTTGCACTGATACTTCTTCAAGAACATCTAACCTCCTTTTTCTGATTCTTCCGGTAGTCAATGCCATCCTGGGTTTCCTCATGAGTGTTTTGAACTTCAGATTAAAGAGTGCCTTGTTCAATTTCCTGTTTCTTTTCTTCAACTTCTTGTTTGCTTTATATAGTGCTTCCATTTTCTAAGATAGAGTTGTGTTCATGTCACTCTTCAATTTGACTTGTTCCCTTAAAATTTCATTTTCATTTTTTATATGTCTATTCAGTATATTCAATTCATATTTGTCTCTTTTTGGAATTTCAATTGGAGGTTCTTGTGGACTAGGGGATCTTTCTCTGTTCTCTGAGGCCCTTATTTCTAATGATTCCACATAGTCATAAATCTGTTATTGGGCTGGATCTACATCTGGGGTTCCTCTATAAGGGTCTTCTTCATACTGGTTTACAGGATATCTATCAACTGGTGTCTGGATTGGAGTTTCTTCTTCTTAAATGTTTATGACTCATGTTTGCTTAATCCTTGTCTTTTTCATCATGCCTTTAAGCCTAGCGCTTCTTCTAAGTTTATATGGATTCTCATCTTTTTCTTCAGAACACTCGCTTGTTAATTTTTCCTTCCTTTTATTCCTGAGTTGTTTCCTGATCTTTATCAATTTTTCAAAAATTATTTCCTCACTTTCTTCCTGTGTTGATGTATCAGGTTTGATTTCAACAAATTTAACAACTTTTCATCTCCTACTTCTCCTCACAGGTTTTTCTTTAAACATTGTTTATTTCGGTTCTTCAAAATGGTTTCTTAGGAGGAATTCATCCCAACTATCTCCTATATTTTTCAAATGAAACTCAATTAATATTTTAATTAAGCCATGATGATGTAAGGTAGTTTCTAAGAACTAAAGCCTTTTCTAGACATTCGAGGCCATCCTTTTCAAACTATTAAGCACACAGAAGGGTAAATTTATTTCATCATCTAGGAAATTCATCATGAGTCTAATATGATAGACATACAAAGTGCCAAATCCACCTTCACAGGTTATGAAATTTTGTAAAATCAGTAGCATATTCCTCCATTTATTTTTCAAAACTGAACTAGGAATACCTTTTCTAAACACTAAAATGTCCATACCTGGGTTTTTTAGCATTTGTCTCCAAGCTTCATTATGAAATTATTTGTTTTTAAACCAACGTTCTCCATATCTTGGAAACTCTGTTGCTTCTGCTATGAACGACTATGTTATGGTAAACTTGATATCCCCAATTTCTACCTCTGATCCATCAAATGACCTAGAAAATGAATTTGTGATTTCTTTGTGGAATCCATTAAACTTCTCTATAAAACTCAGCCATTCAACCTGTTGTAATAATCCCTTAATTTGAGGGTATCCTTCTAAATATTTAGTTCCAATTGGCTCTGACCTTACAATAAGCCCCATTTCTTCTTGATAAAAATTGCTTCCTTTCTTTGGCTTTAATTTACTGCTCTGTTTATGTTATTCTGCCTGAAGCAAGAGTAACTGTGGAAGGTTGTCTTACGCTAAAAATGACTTCTCTGTGGATGAGAATTGGCTGTGGAATATAATGATAGTGAGTGGATGTGAACAAATGAAATAGGGTAGTGGTAAATCATGAGGATAATCAGCTTTAAGAGTTTGATATGGGATGAAAGACCACGAAGAAACCTTATGAAGATTTTCAAAAATCATCAATGAATGCTACGGTCTGCTAACGTGACCTAATAGGTCACTTCTAGGATTTGACCATTAATTTTCAATTAATGATGATTTGTTTTGGAGCGGGATGGAAGGGATTTGGTTGAGGAGTTTCTATGATAGGCATTGATCAATTCGAATAATAAAATAACTTTAGGAAACATATGACTTAACCATATTATATCTTTCATGATTTGTTAGGGCGAAAACGCGAAGTTGGGAAACACTTTTTGGCATGAGATAGAATTCGGGAGAAATTTTTAATTTCTCGGCCGAGAAAAAAAGTCAACTAAACCGAGAGATTTTAAATATTTCGTATTTTCTCGGACGAGAGTTTTGAAAACTCTCGGCCGAGAGTTGTGGTCACAAAATTCTCGGCCGCAAACTCTCGGCCGAGAGTTTTATTGCGCAAACTCTCAGCCGAGAGTTTTCCCGCGCGTTAAATTGGTTTAAATTTCTCGGTCGAGAGTTTTAAAAATTTCTCGGCCGAGAGTTTTTCTCGGCCGAGAGTTTCTGGTCAACGAAAAACTCAGAAAACTCTGCAGTTTTGAGAAACCTGCAACTTTGGAGGGACAGAACACCTACAAAAAAAAAATGTTATATGTCGGACCAAGTACCATTAGATTCGTCTCTAAATCTAGTTTTTGATGATGTGAGATTTATGGAGTTTCATTAAGAAATTCAATTTTTTATTAATTTTTTACTAAACTATGTCACTATGGAATTTCATTGTTCGAAAAATTGCACTGAATGAAAATTCAATAACTTTCAAACGAGGACACCAAAAAATTTTAAAAAATCATAGTGCACTTCCTCTCCCTGTCTACTTCAAAAGGGTACTCTCATTTTTCTTATTGACGATCACATTGAAAAGAAAATCAAAGGATTATAAAATGTACTGAAACATCACTGTTTTTTTGTCTTCGTCCATTTCAAAAAATAATAAAAAATAGTGATTTAATCCGAAAATTACCGAAAAATAGTCTGTGCACTAGTGCAATATATGCAGATTATGATGCTATGGTTTTTTTCCAAAAAATGAATAACCTTCCCTAAAAAAGGTAAAGGATTATAAAGTGACTATTTATGTTTGCCTGAAAATTTCAAGTATATGCAGTTAGTAAACAAGAAATTTACCCCTCTATATGTCAATATTTTTTTTTTTAAAATATGGGTATGGAGGTAAGACAATTCTCTACAATTCTTGTTTTTATGTCAAAGCATAATTTGCAATAAAAATATGAGTTTAGTGGAGTTGAAGTTGAAAAACATAGAAAATTACAATTTTCAACGTCAAAAAAGGGCAAAAAGTGTTTCCCAACTTCACATTTTCACCCGTTATCAAAAATAATTTCACACAGTTTTACCTTAGCCTTTTTTATTCTTTTGCTACTTTGTTGTGCTTTGTCTTTCATCTGAAAAATATTGATCTTTTAGGCTCCATAATCTTCTTTGACTCATCCTCTTGTTTACTGAAGTAGGTTTGCGGAATCAATTGGTTGTAGAACAGGTACCTGCAGAATATACCTGTTAAAGAAACTTTGTGATATGGAATGGAATGAAATATGGATGGAGTGAGGTATCGAATGGAATGGGATGGATTATGAATATGAAGTGGAATGAAATATGGATAATAGTGAGATATGGATGGAATGAATGAGATGGATCATGAAGTATGAAAATTGAATCTGAAACTTATGATTTTATGATACTTAATTGTAGAAAAAGAACAATTTTGAAAATCTAAAGTGTCAGAAAAATTCTGATTTTCACCTTAGATTTTCTGTATAAACATGCCAATCAATGATTGGTTGTCATGCTTATACCTTTATTTATTTTTATTTTTATTTTTTCAAAATTATTGACAAAGAATACAATTAAGTAAGTGAAGAAGAAGAAGAATTCTTCACTAACTTCATATCAATGTTATCTTGAAATTTCTTGACAAATTCTTCTCTTGAAAGTGGCTTATGATACAATTTCATTCTGTGTCCATTTACAAGAAAAGCTACCCTTCCTTCATCTATTGTACTAATTTTTATTGCTCCATTTTCAAAGATTTTCACAATCTCATATGGCCCAAGCCAATGAGTTTGAAATTTTCCCTGAAAATCCTTGAACTTTGAATCAAACAAGAGGGCCCAGTCACGTTCTTTAAATTTCTTTTCCTTGATGTACTTATCATGCCATCTAGTCCTTTGTTGTTGGACTATGCTTGTTCTCTAGACTGCATCTTGTCTGATCTCATCCAATTCATTAATCTGCTCCAGTCTGTGCTTTTGTGCTTCTGTTAGGTCAAGTCCTAGTCAGACTACCATTTTGAAAGTTTGAATCTAAAACTCTATGGGAAACAAGACTTATTTTCCATAAACAAGTTCATAAGGAGTGTGACTTGTTGTGTTTCTCCATGTAGTTCTATAGGCCCACAAGGCTTCAAGAAGCCTTTCTGCCTAATCTCTTATATGTAAATGAACATTCTTTGTTAGGATCCCTTCAATGACCTTATTGGTAGATTCCACTTGGCCATTTTCTTGTGGATGGTAGGGAGTAGATTTTTTGTGTCTGATTTTGTACTTTTCTACCATTTGCTCCACCAACTTCGATGTAAATTGAGCTCCTTGACCTGTAACAATTTCTCTTGGGACACCAAAACGAGTAAAAATATCCTCAAAAAGAAAATTAACTATAGATGCTTCAGTAGCAGAAAGTAATGGTTTGGCCTCTACCCATTTGGTAACATAATCAGTGCAAAATAATGTATATTTATTTTGTCCTGATGGAGGATTAATAGGTCCTACAAAATCCAAAGCCCATTTCTTAAAGGCTTCAATGTGTACCTGAGGCTACAATGGCATCTCACTTGAAGGAGAAGGTTTCCCTACCCTTCTGCAACTGTCACACATTTTGACATACTCTTTAGCATCTTAAAGAGGGATGGCCAATAATATCCTAAATTAAGGATCTTATAAGTTGTCCTCTTATCAGCAAAGTGTCCACCACAAGGTTCATCATGACATGCCTTGAGAATCTTAGGCATCTCGTCTTCTCAAACACACCTCCTGATAATAAAGTCTAGACCTGTTTTGTATAACTCATTAACAATCCATGAATATTTTGCATTATCATAAATGATCTTTCCTTTATCTCTTGCATTCATAATTGAAGGAAATTTTCCTGAAACTAGATAATTAGCAATATCAGCAAACCAAAGAGTTTGAATGGTAACTGCAAAGAGATATTCATCAGGGAATTTATCTTCAAATGGAGTATTGTCTTTAATGTTTTGGAGTCTAGATAGGAAATCAGCTACTGTATTTTTTTTCCAAGCCCATCTAGAATGGTGATGTTAAATTATTGTAAAATAAATAACCATCTTGTGACTATGCCATTACTAATTGATTCGTTCATTAAATACCTAATTGCAGAGTGATCTGTGAGAACAAAAGTTTCATAGCCTATTATATAGTGTCTGAATTTATTTATAGAATGAACAACGGCGAAGAAATATTTTTCAGTTACAGTATAATTTAACTTTGAAGGAGTTAAATTTTTACTTGTATAGTAGATGGCATAAGGAATTAGGTCTTTTTGTCCCAATACAGCTCCTAAAGTTGTGTCTAAGGCATCTCTTGAAATATGAAAAGGTAATTTCCAGTTAGATCCCCTTAAAATAGGTGCTTCAGAGATTTTTGTTTTCAGGGTTTCAAAGGCTAACTGGCAGTCAGGATTCCAATTGAATTCATAGTCCTTGGTAAGTAATTTGAAAAGTGGAGATGTTATCTTGGTGAATTTTTCTATAAATATTCTATAATACCCTGTAAATCCTATAAAACTCCTAACATATTTATGACTTGGTACTAATAGTCTAGAGATGACTTCAACTTTTGACTCATCAACTCTGATCCCATCTCCTGACATGTGATGTCCTAGGACAATCCCTTCAGTAAACATCATAAAACACTTTTCATGACTTAATGAAATGTTTGCTTCTTTACGTCTCTTTAGAACTTTTTCCAAGTTTTCTAAGGCTTTTTCAAATGTGTTTCCATAGATTGTGAATTCATCCATGTATACATCTACACAGTCATGTATTACATCTGAAAATATTCCTAATACTGTCCTTTGGAATGTTGCAGGTGCATTGCATCATCCAAATCAAAATACTCAGTAGGCATAGGTACCCCAGGGATAGGTAAATGTGGTTTTTTCTTGATCCTCAAGTGCTACTTGAATTTTATTATAACCACTGAACCCATCCAAAAATGAAAAGTACTTTTTGCCTTCTAATGTGTCTAACACCTTATCTATGAAAGGTAAGGGAAAATGGTCTTTAAGAGTAGCTTTGTTTAATTATCGGTAGTCAATGCATACCCTCCATTTTCCATTCTTCTTGGGTACAATCACCAAAGGAGAGACCCACTGACTATTTGAAATGGGATAAATAAAGTTGACATTTAACAATTTCTACAATTTTTCTTTAACAATCTCCCTAAGATTTGGATTCATTCTTCTCTAAGGTTGTCTGATTGGTTTACAATTTTCCTCTATATAGATATGATGAGTGCAAGTCTTAGGGTTGATCCCTTTCAGGTCAGTGTACTCCCATTCATATGCAGAAGAGTGTCTCTGTAATATTTTGACTAGCTTTTCTTGTTGAAATTTCTCTAGGGTTTTGTTTATGTTTAAGGTTTTTCCTGGGAATATTTCAATTGTAGAGCTGCCAAATTCTTCCATAGAGTAAAGAGACATCTGTCTTGATGATAAGAATTCAATGTTGGATTCTTCTTGAAATTGTTCATGTTTAAATTCTGAAGAAGATTCATAATTTTCCAAAGTATTCAGAATCTGACTATCTTCACTAATTTCTGAAATAGTGAAGAGAGGTTGTATATCTTCTTCATCATCAATCCACTGAGTATCATCTAATTTTTTTATTGTTCTTGCTCGAGGATACAAGGTGAATTTCTTGGTTGAACTTCTATCAGATATGTACATATCACCAGATCTACAGCTAATGAAAGCATCAGCTGTAGCTAACCAAGGTCTTCCTAATATAATAAGATGCCCTCCTAGATCATTTTTAGGAGTTAGGATCATGAAATCCATAGGATACTCCCAAGAATCTAAGGAAACTGGAATGTCTTCTATTACCCCATTTGGTTTGATCACAGATCTATCTGCTAATTGTAGTAGTGTGGGTGTAAAAAGAAGATTAGGAAGTTTTAGTTTTTCCATGATTTGCCTACTGATGATATTGATTGCTGCTCCTAAATCAATAAGTGTGTTTTGGATTTCAATTCCATTGATGTGTATTTTAACAACTGGATTTCCTGGGTCTAGATACTTTGGAATGACAATCTTACCCATCATTATGTCTGCTATTTTTCCTACCAGATGTATTTTCTTTATCTCTTTTATTCTTTTTCCTATTTTTTTCATACTCAACTCCTTTATTGTCTTTGCTAAGATTGAGATTTCCTTGATAGCTTGTAATAATGGAATCTTAATATAAACATTTCTTAACTCATCTAGGAAATCATAGTTAGGCATCATAATTTGTTTCTCTACACCCCTATCAATTTGTAATCTTTCTGGAAAAGGAGGTGTGGAAGTAGATGTTGATGGCTGCTCTAATATAGGAGTTGAAATTATTGGTTCTTTCTGTTTTGATTTTTCGATATTTTGGTCTTGAAAAGATGTGCTTTCTTCAAGACTTTTATTTACACATAGAGAATTTTCCTCAGAATTGTTTTGCTCTTGTATAATTACAGAAGGTTTCTTCTTTTCAAGTATTCTTCTAGACCTAAGTTGAACATCATTAAGGTCTAAAGGAGTAATTAAATAGGTTGGAAATTTTTGACCTTCTATCATATATGTATTCTGAGGGTTTTTATTGTTGGGGTTTGGTATTGGCTGGGCAGGCAACTGATTTGCCTTTTGAGGAAATGGTAATGGAATTGGTGGATTTTGATTTTGGTTTTGATGTTGTGGATTCTGTTGAGGATTTTTTTGAGGGGGGAAGTTTGAATATGTTGGATATGAGGGATAAGAGGGTGGATATTGATAATACTAGGAGAACCTTCCATAAGGATTTTGTGCTCCTTGTGCCCAATGTTGAGATTGATTTTGAAATTGGGGCCAAGGTTGTTGCCTAGAGTTCCAATTTGGTGGGGGTTGATTATACATTTGATTATTAAACCCTTGTGTTTGAGGTCCCTGCCAAGGTATTCTAGAGACAAAGTTAAGAGATTCTGTGGAATTTGTGGGTGTTTCTTCTTGAAAGACAGCCTTAAGACCAGGGAGTGAAGGACAACTCTTGGTCTCATGTTTTTTTGAACAAATTCCACAAGTCTCTATTACTTTTTCATCCAAAGGACACTCTCTCAAGGCACGCTTCTTCCTACATTTGGGACAAAATATTGCTAAGGCATTAGTTTCGGCTTTTTGCTTGTTTTGTAACTTAAGGGTGTCTATTTGCTCACTAAGACTCCCTAGAATGTCAGATTTGAATTCATCAAGCATATTACCCATTTATTCCCTACTTACTGTTCCAGATGCAGACTTACTTTCCCTTGCAAGAACATGGTCTCTTAGTCCTTTTAGAATCTTAGATTTTCCTCTTGAAAGATTGATACATAATTCAGCTATATCAGGTAATGAAAGCTGAGATATGTCCCCTTTTCCCATCATATTGAGGATATCTATCCATTCATCCCTAATTGTCTTCAATAAGAGAGATTTCAAAGTATCTTGGTATAGGTTTTCCATTTTTTCCCTCTTGATGTTATAGTTTAACCTTTCCAACAAATATTCTAGATTTTCATCCTCTTTTTGCATCATCTTGAGCACTTCTTCCTTATGATTGACTGGTATACAGTAATCCAAATATCTATCTAGAAATGCCTTTCTCATTTCATCCCATGTCTTAATAGACCTAGTGATTAAACTCATAAACCATTTTAATGCTGCTCCTTTCAATGTTGAAGGGAACAATTTAAGTTTCTAAGCATCTTGTAAATAATCATAGGTTCTACATAGAACTTCAAATTCAAATAAGAAGGTCTCAGAATCCTCACTCTTTAGTCCATGAAAGTTTGGAAGAACAGAAGGTGAGATATTTTTCATAGTTGCATTAGTCTCTTCATCTATTATAGGGAATCCAAAAGGACTTCCATTTCCCCTTCTACCTTTTCCTCCTTCTGCATTTCCTCTTCCTCTACCTTCTTCTGTACCTCTACCTCTTCCTCTACCTCCTCCAAATAGTGTATGTTCTCCATTAAATACTTCTCCTTCCCCTTCTTCTGCCATGATAGACTCTTCTGAACTGATATAAGGTTCAGTTGGAAGTGCTAGTTGTTCTATTGGTTCTTCTATCAAGGGTATATTGAAGAAATAGTCCTCTTCTTCCTCTTCACTAGGGATTTATAATTATTCTACTGGAATATATTCCCCTGTGGAAGTGAAAAAGGTTATCCCTTCTGTAGGATTCCTTGGATCTTCTTCCTCTAGAATAGCTTCAGTGGATGAAGTGGGGGATTTTCCTGATGGGATATCTGATCTTGAGACTTCTGGAAGCCTATGACCAGTATAGTATGGAATGTGAGTTTGAGTTGGAGGTGTGTTGCTTCTTGGTCTTGGTGGAGTGAGTGGAGTTGTGGGAATTAAGCTTCTGCCTCTTACAAATCTACCCCTAGAATCTCTTTCTCTACGCATATCATTGTTTTGGGAAATAGGAAATAAGGCTACCTAGTTACACCTCCCCGGCAATGGCGCCAAAATGTTTAGTCAAATCAGTGTCCTGAATTGATAGCATAAATTATCAACCAGGGCTAGTAAACTGATGAGTTGTAATTGCACTATATGTGCCTAAATATCCTTTTTCTTATTTCATTGTTTTCAGTATTTTATTGATGTTTTTTTGAGTTTTGTTATGTTTGAGTTTTAGTATGCTACTCTATGCTCAGGAGATGAAGTTAAATATATGTCAAAAAGAAAAGAAAAGGAAACCTTAGACTTAAAACAGAGTTTAGTTGCAAATTATGTCCCTAATTAGGAAAATGGTGAAAATATCATAATCCATGGATGTTATAGCTTGTAAATGAATACGAAAAGTAACTCAAAACACTATAATTTAACCTGATCCATTTAGTTAGAGGTTTGTTGGAATAGTTTGTGAAAGAGATTAAACTCCAATGTGATGAGGATCTTCCTTAAAAAAAAACAACTTAGAACATTATAGTGAAATCTTATTCATATGATAGAGGTGTTTTGGAATAGCTTGAGAAAAAGATTGCTATAATGCAATAAGGATCTCCTATGGAATATTTGAAACAACTTATGACATTACAACTAGATCTCGTTCATCAGTTAGAGATTTATTAGAAGAGTTTATTGAAGGAGACTAAACATAATGTGATAAGGATCTTCTATACAACAATCAAGCAATAACCATAGTATTACAACTAAGTCTTTTTTGTGATTTAGAGATTTATTGGAACAGCTTGAGAAGAAGACTGTTTGTAATAATATGAGGATCTTCTATCTAATTGCATAACAGGAAATGATAATAACTCAACATAGTACAACCAAATCTCATTCATATAATAGTGATATATTGGAAAAGTTTGAGAAAAAGAATGGTTGTAGGATAATTATGATCTTCTTAATCTAGATGACAAAAACTAAAGTGCTAGTAACTCAGAAGATTACAATTAAATCCATTCATTGAATAGAGATATATTGGAAAAGCTTGAGAAAAGACTAACTATAACATCATGAGGATCTTTTATCTAAACAAATAATGTGAAACATGATACTAAAAGATATGAACTCAGAAAATTGTCTAAGTAAGAAATATAACAAAACAGAATTGAAAGCTACTTATCTAGAAAGCATGTAAAAAGCCTCCTCGGATAGCACGGGCCCTCTGCTATCAATTTGGCATAAAAATATTTAACTCCTCAAGGTTGTGTTCAGAACAACATCAGAGTTATGCTCCTTTTTATTATCAAAAATACTTGAAAACAGAGTATCACAGTATTGGTAAAATAAGTATCAATTGTCTCTCTCAGTCTCACCAAGCTAAATTTATAGGCATTTACATAACTAATATTGAATAATAGTAGGCACAGGTGTAATTTTAAAGTCAAAATCAAACTAAAACTCCTTTTTAGGACTCGTGATTTTCTGAAATCAAATCAAGAGTCCTTATCCTTATAGAAATCAGCTTCTTGGACTTTTTCTTTGACCACGTGCATAAGCATCTCTAGTTATTGACTCAGCCTTCGTGGAAGAGAAGGAATGATGTAGGAAATATTTGGAATCTAACCATATACGCCCTTTCTCCAGATGACACATGTAATATGTTCAAACACCAAAATGTCTACGGAACATTTGACTGGCTACAGAATGACTGCATTCTATACCTAAAACTGCTCAGAAATCATTAAGACAACAAAATCACAAAAGTACAACAAGTTAGTCATTGTATGTATTCTTTAAGTGATTTTAATCATTCTTATTGATATTTTAGGTTTATAAAATGATAAAGGAATGATGAAATGAAGTGGATTTTGGCAAAGGAAAAACAATTTTAGGGCTCAACACCCATAGCTTTTTCCCTAAGTTTTTGCCCTTCCCCTTCTCATTTTTTTCTTAGTGTTGTTCTCCCTTCTTATAGGTTGATTCCTGAGTGTTTTTCACTCGGAGATAATGCTTACATGGTAAATTTGGATTTTTTTTGGGGTTATGTTAAGATAATATCTCAACTTCCTTATTCATCTTTGGAATTTGTTGGATCTCAATCCAACTATATATTTGTATAATATTTTTGAATGAATGTAGTGTGAAAAATATGTTTTGTGTTCATATGTTTTCTTCTCTATTTTTCTTGTTGTTATCAGAGCCTATATGGGTTTGACTCCCTAAGTGAGATCTGAGAGAGATGGAAGAGATCTGAATTTTTATACTTTGTACATAGGCTAGAATAGAGTGTGTGATTAAATCAGTTATTGTGTCATGTTTTGGAGTGTGCCTATATGTTTTATGTGTATCTACACTAATATCCCTATCAATGGAGTGGTTGAAGTAATCAAGCATGTAACTAATATGGATACTGCTAAATTAGAAGATATTTGCCTCACCTCTACATTTTTTAACTTTGAAGGTGAGTACTACGAACAAACCTACATTTTTTCCATGGGTTCCTCACTCTCCCCTGTTGTTTCCAACCTTTTCATGGAAGATTTTGAATCCAAATCCTTAGCTTCTGCTTCATTCAAACCTAAGCTTTGGAAGAGGTTTGTGGATGATACATTCATCAACTGGCCTCATGGTCATGAGAAGTTAGATTTATTTCTTCAGCATCTCAATAATATTTCAAGATCTATTAAGTTCACTATGGAGACAGAAATTAATGGTAGCCTTCCTTTCCTTGGCATTCTCATCTCCAATAAAAATGATGGCTCTTTCTCTCACCAATTCTTTCGGAAGAAAACCCACATGAAGCAATACCTTCATGCTAGCTCCCATTATTTTATGTCTCAAAATATTGGTGTTCTCAACACTTTGGCCACTCATTCTCTTAGGGTATTAGATAAAGATCACTTGGTTGATGAGAAAACATGTCTCCTTAAAAAATTTCAAGCTAATGGTTATAGTTGGTCCCAAGGTATCAGGGATTTCTTGAAGGATAGAAAAGGTCCTAAATTAAGAAAAGATCAAAGATAATTGGTTACCAATATGCAACTTCCCTTTATCCAAGGTACCACTGATAATATTTCTCGGATTTTAAGGAAACACAAGATCTCTTCTACTTTTAGACCCTTGAATATTGTTCGTAGCTCCCTCGGATCTATCAAAGACTCGTTGGATCCAAAAGACATGAAAGGTGTTTATTTAATCCCATGTTATATTGGATAAACATTTTTATTTATAAATAAAAGGATCCATGAGCATGCAGTTAATATGAAACATTGTAGGACTCGTTCCTCAACTTTGGCGAAACATGCTGAAAAAACTAAACACCGCATTTGTCTAAAATATCCTCATGTCATTGCAAGGGTTGACCACTTCCATCACTGTAGTATAGGGAAGCTATCCAAATTGAAAATATTTCTATCACGTTGAATAGGGATAATGAGCGGAATATTAGCAGTTTTTGAGTCCCATCTATTTTTCCCTAATTTTGTGCCCTTCCCCTTCTCCTTTCTTTCTTAGTGTTGTTATCCCTTCTTTTAGGTTGATTCCTGAGTGTTTTTCACTTGGAGATAATGGTTACATAGTAAATTTAGAGTTGTTTTGGGATTATGTTGAGAGAATATCTCAACTTGCTTGTTCATCTTTGTAATTTGTTGGACATAAATCCAACAATATATTTTTATAATATTTGTGAATGAATGTAGTGTGAAAAATATGTTTTTTTTCATATGTTTTCTTCTCTATTTTTCTTGTTGGTATCGTAACCTATATGGGCTTGACTCCCTAAGGGAAATCCCAAAGATATGGAAGAGATCTAAAGTTTTATACTTTGTACATAGGGTAGGATAGAGTGTGTGACTATATGAGTTTATTGTGTCATATTATGGAGTGTGCATATATGTTTTATGTGTATAATTGGTGTCCATACTTTCCCCTCATGTTTTCCTTACAGTTGTGATGATGGGCAGAGGGAATGAATTCTTCACGTGCCTATAATAATGGAAACGGAATCATGCAGGTGACCCATTCTACACAGATTAGTCAAATGGCCTTGTTTCTTGTGGCAGATTTGCATTATGTTCAATTTCTCCTCGTTTCTACGTCCTTTATATGTTATTTCTATGCTCTTTGTGCATCATTTATGCATATTATCACATTCCCAAATTGAAATATTGCATGGATTATTTATTAGTCTGTAAGGAATTCTAAATATGGATCACAATATGTGAGGTGGCGTTGGGGATTGAGAGAAGTCATAATTTACTATGGGTCATTCGACCTCCTTCAGTCATATTTTTCTATAGCTGCATTCAAGGGGCTTCTATGTTCAAGGAGAGGCATTGTGTGGAAAACTATTTCCCAAGGATAATCTGTTGAGATCCATTGAAATTCATGAACCAATTCCTGGAGCTAAAAAATCATTATTTCATAATTTTTTAGGCCGCCTACAACAAGCTTACTCTGACTTTATATCGTCTTCATGGGATTTCAACATCCGCTTCGTCTAGCTCCCTCATTTGGAAATTGAATGTTTTTATAGAGAGTGTTCTCACATCCTTACAGATTGACAACTCGGTCTCGCTCATCTCTTCTTTATGTCATGTTGTGTCTTCCAATTGGCATCCAAGAATCTGTTTTGATTAAGACATAAAGGTAATGGTCATTACACAATACCTGGTGGTCCTCACAATATCTGGTTAGATCGTGATGCAGGAGCATTAGCTCCAAAAAACACCTTGTATTTTATTTAAGCTAGGGGGTTTCATGTTTTGAAGAAATATTAAATTTCATGTAAATATTAATATTATTTTGAGTGGTTAATTATATTTTAATTAATTATTTGTGAGAGTTTGTAAATGTTTCCAAATAGCTGGAAACATGAGAGAAATTAGTTTCAAGATAATTTAGAATTAATAATGGAGCCTAAGTTGGAATTAGTTTCTAAGCTTTAGGGATAAAAATCTATCTTTTAGGGATGTTGAGAGATTTAGGGATTTGTTGAGATTTTAAAAGGATAGAATTAAATTTAGTGGATTTTTAATTTGTATAAATTAGAGGTAGACTTGAATAGGGAGGGTGTGATTGAGAGCAAGCTTTAGCAGCCAAGGCTGTAAGCCTCTGGAAAATTGTAAGGGCCATGAACGTTGGATATCCGGCCAAAGAAAAGGCTGTAAGTGATCTCCTTTTGTTTATATGAAAACAATGTTTCAGATTTATATATAAACCGTTGATTGATTGAGAAAAACTTGTGTAATTCAGTGACATCGAAAGTGAATGGATTTCACTGTTGTATAATGTGTTAAATGAATTGTAAACCATTAAGAGCTGTAGTATTGTTTTGGCAAATTGTGAGATGGAGCGATTTTAGCTGTTTGAAATGCTTGGTCGATATGGTTAAATGTTGATTGGTATATGTAATGCATAAGAAAGTTGGGCAATCAAAGGGCGTTGGATGCAGAATTCGCTTCAGATTCTGCCTATTTTGAATGGGACAGAGTATCGATCAGAAGCAAGGGCACGTTAGTAAAATTCGATCTGCAAATTAATTAAAGATGCAGGAACGAACATCAGTAGGAGACTGATCGGTAAAGGGAAAGTGTTCCAATTAGAATGAAGAAGCATTGTAAGGATCGATGGAAATCGAGTAAATTAAATCTGCTACAGCGTTGAAATTGGGCGTATGCAATCGAATGAACTTCGATTGGCAGGTTTGAATTCGTATAAATTTGCTGGATAAATTCTGTTTGTAAATGTCAGGTTGAATTGTGGAGAGATCGATTAGCGCTGAAGAAATTTGGACTCTGTCTATTCTGAATTAATGAAACAGTAATCTCAAAAGTCGATTTGTGTTATAGCAAGACGTGGAGGAATCAATGTCTGCGCGAAGGGTTCTAGAGGTTATGCTCTGCCTTAAATTAAATAATTCAATGAATTGAAATCGATTCAAGTCGTGGAATCGATCTGGGAAATTAATGAACCGTATGAATGGTTCTGGAGTTATGTTGATCAATGATTGAATGCGTAGAAGAATTTCTGGGTAAGTGAAGTTTTAATGTTTTTGAAATTCTTTATAAACCCAAATCCTGAAATGTTAAGATGAACGTTGAATACGTTATTATCCTGTGCAAAAGTTTAAATACTCATTAGTGAAATTCGATGAAGAAATGTTAAGGGCCATCGATTTGCTGAAATGTTATCACTTAAAGTATCTGGAGCTGTAAAACATGTTTGACAGAGAACGCAATTGATGTAATTAAGAAGAGATGAAAGTGCGAAGTAAAGACTTGAAGCAGAGGTAGCAGAAGAATTCATGAAGTCCTGGTCGAATCATAGAGATTACAAGATCAGGCGCAGAGTGGAAGCTCGATGTTCCACTCCATCTTAACCACAAATGTGTTGAGTTTAGATTCTTTTGGGCAAACTATGAATTTGTAGAGGCGTTGTTGAGGTAAGCACCTTTATAGCGTATGAAGGTTTATGAAATGAATGGGCTGATCCTTTGCGTAGTTGAACCAATTGTGACATGTGGAAATTGCAGATATAATAAATATTTGCAATGATATTATTTAAACAAAGTTTTATATTGGAATCCGATTTTCTGAAGAGTTGAATTCATATGTGGTCGAATTGAGATTTAAAGCATGGGTACATTGGTTTTATTGACTTTTAAATATAGCCATATGTGAATGTTTGAAATGAATCGGAATTGAGAGGGGAATGGAAGAATTTGATTGAGGGATTTTAAGCTTCCGCATTGAGAATTGGGAATTGCCAGACTTGAAGTTTTAGTTTGGGTGAGATGTATGCTTATATTCATAGCATAGATTGAGGATTCTGGGTTGCAGGTTTAGGCCTGCATCAGATCGTGAGGTTGTGAAGGGAAAGATCGACTTTTATGTTTCCCACCTCTTATTTTCAA
Source organism: Pinus albicaulis (assembly GCA_034641835.2). Classification (NCBI taxonomy): domain Eukaryota; kingdom Viridiplantae; phylum Streptophyta; class Pinopsida; order Pinales; family Pinaceae; genus Pinus; species Pinus albicaulis. Next base: position 718,065,930 of record CM076576.1, on the reverse strand, counting down.
CGAAGCATATCAAGGCTAGATAGTACAATGGGGTCAAGTGAAAGCCATGGGAGGACTGTCAGACCTTGAATCACATGCAAGAGCTTCAAAAACCCGCTGCCATTTATAATACCACCATCCCCACCTCCAGATTTAGCTTGGAGAATAAAAACACATTCGTTGGCAAAATCCACAGAGTGTTGAAACTCGGGTTCAGCATTGAGGACAACGTTGAATGCAGACGTTGAGTTAAGTTTCCCATTGACTCTCAAGAATACGTCGACATAAGTTTCCCGTTGCCTCTCAAGAAGAGGACGTATAATTTCAAATTTTGAACACAATTTCAATTATGATGGCCTGCAATAAAAATTTTCGAATCGTGTACCCTCAATAGTAATAGCGCAAGAGGAGAGTGAGCGTTCATTAAATTTGGAATTGGTATAGGATAGATATGCTTTCATCTTGTGAGAAAGCATGGAGACCTTGGGAGGCGGTTTATAATTTTTTAACATGGGTGGTTGTTTTATTTTAGTGATATGAATATATTGTGTGAATTTTGTGTGGTTATGTAATATATATTCTAGTGTGTAATGGAGAACCGGTCAATGGATAGATTAGCATAATTTAAATTAGTAGCTCTCGAGGTTTTTTAGTGCCAAGAGAACTTCTCTAATTTAATTATATAAGTTTGTTATATGTCATTGGGTCTTATTTTGCTTCGGGCTTTAAGATCATTAGTTTCGGGTTATGTTATGAGATCCTTGTATGTAGAAAGGTCAGTTGCATAATTGACTAATAGATATGCCCAGTAATTAGACAACTCACCTATACAACTATCAAAAGTGTAGTTCGATGCATTTTTATAGATGGGAGTTTTTCCATAGGGTGGTACAATATCGATATTTTCCTTTGGAAGATTGAGAAGTGTCAATTATACAATGTTCATCAAATATTGTCAAAGGCGGCTATGTCTTAAATGTGTTGAATGGGAAGCTCGAAGATTGTGATGGTGAAAAGAGCATTGTCTAGTAGATTTCAGAGTGGGGATAAGTGTTGAGAAAGACCAGCCAAACAAAGATCAATTTTCTTGTTGTAATATGTATTTTCTATATTGTAATTTGTGTTTATTTTTTGCATGTAAACGTTAATGGAGGCACTTGAATATAATTCTTACATGGTAAATTTAGAGATGGTTTGGGATTATGTTGAGAGAATATCTCAACTTCCTTATTCATATTTGAAATTTGTTGGATCTCAATCCAATTATATATTTGTATAATATTTGTGAATAAATGTAGTGTGAAAAATATGTTTTGTGTGCATATGTTTGCTTCTCCATTTTTCTTGTTTTTATTTTTCATTACTTATAATTAATGTATTCCTATTACTATTATTATTTTAATGTTATTCTTATTAATTTATTCATTCATTTATTTATTATTATTATTATTTATTTTAAAGTAATATTATTATCATTATTATGTCAAACTAATAAGATTAAGTTAAAATATTAATATTAAATCATATTAATATTTTTTGATATTAAGTCATAGTAAAAATTTCCAATGAAAGTAATAATTTTGAAATTATATCAAAATAATTATAATATATTGTTATAAAATTTTTTATTTTGACTAGATTTAATAAAAAAAATATATATTAATTCTTTAAAGTCTACAATGATTATTTTACTAATTATATAATGTTCATCCCTGTCAATTTATTAATTCCTTCAACGTTAATTTCTTGTGTTGTTTGCATCTCTACAGAATAAAATTGTTAGTTGAATCGATACTTTCATCCAAGTTTTGATGAACTACACTTAGTGGTTTGAAACCAGTCCACAACAAAAATTGAAATGTGATTTATCAAAAGCATTCTCTCAATAATTAGTTTATTATTTCTGAATTCAGAATTTTGTGATCCATATCATGAATGAATAATAAAAATACGTTCAGTGAAAATCACATCATAAGAGTTGTGTCAATGTGTTTTGAACCATCTAGTGCGGTTCATCGTAACGACAAGATGGAGAATCAAATCATGGCACCATATTAAATGAGAGATCAATGTAGAGACCATTAATATTTTTAACAGTTATAATAAACAGCTAGTTTTGAAAAAAGAATTTTTAGAATGTTAAAATGGACTTAAGTCAAATATTTAAATTTAGATTAAGTTATTTTTTATAATAAATTATAAATAAATAAAAATAAAATAAGATAATTGGAATAAAATGTTTTATAAAATAATATTTTAATATATAAAGTAGAATATTCATATTAAGATATAAATAAATTAAATTAAATTAATGATTAAGTCATGGTCAAATATTATGTCAAATATTTAGATTTAGAATGAGTCAAATATTTAGATTAAAAATAAATAAATAAGAATAAAATTAAATTAATTGGAATAAAATGTTTTAGAAATAAAATTTTAATATATAAAGTCAAATATTAAGTTTAAAATATAAATAAATAAAAATAAGATTAATTATTAAGATTTAAGTCAAAAGGAATTTTCTAAAAGGAATTCAAACACCTTATAAAGTAAAAAATAAAATTATGGGTAAAAATAAATGATGTATTATAGATATAAGAATAACTATAAATCTATAAGAGTAAAATTTACCTATGTACCAATATAAAATTAAGAATCAAAGATATAACAACCAAAAAAATATAAAGAATAAACAATAAAGAGTTATAATAATAATAATAATAATAATATTAATTAATTAATTCAAAAATAATAATAATAATAAATATAATTTTAAAAAAAACAAAAAAACAAAAAATTTAACAAGAAAGGGTACAGACTCAACAACTACTAATCTTCCACCGTCGTCTCTATTTAGACTGATTTGTCTCCTTTTAATATCTATGGCCTCCCTAAACTTATGGTGATGGAAAATATCTATCTTGGCAATGACCCAGGTGTCTTCAATACAGATGTGGTGTTATGTCTTTTCCGCATGTTCCGCCAATGTTGAGGAGCGGGTCCTCCTATGTTTGATGTCAATCACATGCTCATGAATCCTTTGATTTATTGAGTGGTTGATCTCACCAACATAAGGTGTCCCGCAAGAACATTAGCTCACATAAACATCTTTCATTAATTAATTATTAACAATAATTAATTAATTATAAATCATTAACAATTAATTATTTATTAATCATTAGTCAATTATTTATTATTATTTATTTATTTATTATTAATTATTAATTAATTGTTATTTTATTTTTTTTGTAAGCTTGGTGGGACTACATCTTCATCATGTCCAATATATCACCTTGATCGGGGCAGGGAAATGAACCGGTGACTTCACATTAAGGAGTGTCTTAATAAAGCACCCAATCATCGTCTATCCAAGACACCGTGAATAATTATTAATTAATTGTTACTTAATTATTAATTAGTTGTTAATTAATTTTTAATTTTTAATTAATTGTTAATTATTTATTAATTAGCTAGTTATTAATTATTAACAATAATTAACAATCAATAATAATAATAATGATGATGTTATCATTAATAATAAATTTTTACTAAATAGTTGTTGTGTAATATTATTATTATTTGTATTATTATATATTTATTAATATGAATATTAATTTTATTATTAATAGTAGAGGTATGCCATTAAGGTTTATTTGCATTTTTCAATTACATTAATTAATGTGATTTTGTATATGATATATTGTATATCAATCACATTTATTAATGAGATTGTGCTAATAAATATATTTGGTGCTTAAATTGTTATGAAATTCTAAAAAATACTTAAAATTATAAGTTTGTTGAGTTATGTAATTTATATTAATACATTTTAAATTTAAATGATTAAAATTACAATCTCTTACTCACACGTATATCATATAATTCAAACTTTTTGTTTTTAATTCATCCATTTAATTTCCTTGGAAAAAAGGTAAATTCCACTATCACGTTAGTTGGTTTATAACTTCCCCTGCCTCAATTTTCAAATATATGCAATAGGTTTACGTCTTTAATGTACGTCATATGCTTACGTCTACATTTTAACGATCGATTTCACAAGCTTCTGACAAAAGAATCTGTATCACCGTGATTATTATGTCATTGTGTAGCGGTGACATTTATGATTCGTGGATTTGTATTATTTTTCTACGTACAAAAAATTTGAAAAATATTTATGAAATTTCTATGATTAACCGTACGTTTTAATTTTCTTTACAGGTTGATCTGAGCACAACTACCACATCAAGGCTACAAAACCCGATGTAGCAGCCTTGGCAGTGTCCTTTGTCATCCTTGGGCTCATTTTTTTTGGAGTTGTCTTTAGTGCGATTTTTTGGAGTTTCAAGGGCTGAAATTTGGTGAAAAAAATTGAGGTAAAATCTTGATTTATGTATTTAAACTGGTTTTTTGACCGTATATATGGATTCAGCACCCTAAGAAACTTCTAGGGCACTTCGATTATGCAAAGTTACCCATCAAACTTCTATTATCAATAAATTCTGGCAGAGAAAATAGACCAGAAAAAATTACCATAAAAGCCTTCAAAAAATCGCACTATAGACTACTCGATTCTTTTTATTTGCAGAGTTGCGAATCTGGAATCACTTTCCCACTGCCCTTCTTTTTCATTTTTCCTCTCGTTTCCACACGACCCTCCTTTTTCTTTTTCCTCACGTTGATATGCTAAACGCATTTGAATTTTAGTGTCTTTGAAGGGTGCATTATCTTGCACTTTCATGTCAATTTTAATATTGGGATTGACAGAGAAATTAACCTTACCATTTGAGACAGTGAATAGCTTTTAACCATTTTAAGTTTAAATGAAGCATCTTCCTATTTTGCATTTTCCCAACCTAATCCCTCTCCTCTCGGGAGCATTTATATGTAGAGGGACAGTTCTCTTTGTATAGTTCTCTACATTTTCTTTAAATGATGTTCAAGTGACCAAGTGCTTTTTGTTTATTTTAAAATATGAATTTATTTCAAAGACATGATTTAATGTATGAATTTATATGAAAGATATGCTTTAAGTTATTTATTTATTTTTGAGTAAATTGACAAAATAAGTCACTTGTATTAACTATATCCACATGTAAATATTGAAAAAATGTAATGCTGGGATCTAGTAAAACTGGTATTGTGCTTATTCTTCCAAATTTTGTGCAAATTGTGGGACGAAAATTCTTGAGATTTAGCTATTTTGTAGCAACAGCTTAAGTAGGTTGGTATAGGAAGCTTCATAATGGTTGAAACCTTCTTTGTTGAGAATATTGACTGGATACTTCTAGGAAAACGATTTCATCTTTTTTCACGAAGGTTTTGTCTAAATTATGTTGAGAACACTCTACACGCTCAACTATATTGTGGTGAGAAGTCATAAAATAATCGTTTATTTTACTTCTCGAAAGAATGGTTGCAGTAGAGCAAGAATTTGTGGAAATAGTTGATATTAATCGTCACTTGGATATTACAGAATATATGGATTTAGTAAGGAGTTCAGTAGGTGGAGTGATAGCTACCTGTATTGGAAGAATAAGGGATACATTTGATAATGAGTAGGTTCTAGAGGTTATATACAACGCTTCTATCCCCATCGACCCTAGACAGCTCAGAGCCATATTCTCTGCAACTAGAAGTTGATGGAACTTGATGAGTCTTGCAGTGGCGCATTATTTGGGCGTTGTACCTGTTAGCGAAGAAAGTATTTCTGTTGCAGTGTTATTTTTCCTTAGGAGAGATGCTCCTAAAGCCTGTGAGTATATTATAGATGAAATAAAAGCATCAATTCCCATTTAGACTCAAAAATATGGAAGATGAAATTTAGGAATGAACCACACAGCTCAAAGGTGAGACAAACTGCACCTAGAGGTTGCCCAAGTAGCGCTGCTAAACATTCGTTGAATAATCAATCAAGAAATACATATATTATAGGAGTCCATTTAGTTAGGGAGATCAAAAAAATCCTAGAAAATAGGATCTAACTCCTTAATACACACACAATCAAAACTACTTAACAAATCCATTCTCCATTATTTTCAAGTTTCCCCCTTAATGGAGAAAGGATTTATTTGCACACCTAAGATCTCCCTAAATAACTCAAATTTCATCTTCCCAAGGGGCTTTATGAAAATATCAACAGTGTTTTCACAAGTATTACAATATTCAAGAAAAAACTTTTTAGTATGTATCTTATCTCTAATGAAATGAAATTGAGTATCAACATGCTTTTTCCTTGCATGAAATATTGTATTATTTTCCAACTTGATCGAGCTCTCGTTGTCACATTTGATCATTGTATACTTCTTTTGTTATTCTCCAATATCTTAAATAACTCGCCTCAACCAAAAAGCTTCACAATCTGCTGCACACAAATCTTTATACTCTACTTCTATAGATGACAAAGATACAGCAGGTTGCTTCTTGTTGCTCCATGAAACAATCCTAGATCCAATATTGAATGCATAACCTGTAGTATATAAACTATCATCTAAATTACCAGCCTAATTTGAATCTGAGTAACATGTCAGCGCAACATCAAATGAATCGGTATACTTAAGACCAAAATCGATTGTTCCTTTAAGATACCTGAGTACTCCTTTTGTTGTTCTGCAATGGCTTTCCAGATATCTTGCCATAAACTGACTTAACACACTCACAGAGTATGTTATATCAGGTCTGGTTGTAGTAAGATAATTCAAGCTTCCCACTAGTTGCCTCTATATTGTACCATCAACCTGCTTTGAGCCATCATCAAAATGTAGTTTCACATTCTGCTGCATTGGAACAAAATTAGCTTTTCACTTATCCATATTAAAACTTTTAAGCACTTTTCTGTCATACTTACCCTAAGTAACAAAAGTGATCTGAATAAACTATGTTAGTGTTGTTTTGCTAATTCCTCTTTTATATTTTGTAAACAATATCTTATATGTGCTTAAGGGTTCAAGTTCTCTTGCAAGTTATTGAGTCTCATGAGTGTTTTACATGTTAATTTTATGAAAAAATTAACATAAAAGAAAGGTTGAATAACAACAAACAAATGTATAGTACATTACCATACAACACATCGATACAGGAATTTGATGGAGTTCACCCCTCCTGGGCTACATCTCCTATGTCCAGCTTCGATGGATTGGGCCTCTATATTATGCTCAAATTTTCAAAATGATGTGCTTACAATGCTTTTCTGCTCCTGAAAATTGCATCAATGAGTTCAGAATGCCCAAAAATAGTCATCTAGCCTCTTTCTGCTCCTGATTTGGTCGAAAACTCCAAAAGTTATGACCATCTCCTGTTTTTCCACAATTTATGTCCTAAATTTAGCTAACTGGAGCTAAATCCAGTTAGTCGGCGCTAAAATTGGCAGTTCCACCAGATTTGGTGGACCACCAAACTAATTCGCATTAAATAAATTAAGCACAGCTAGCGCTAATTAAGAGTGGTTAGCCTTTAAACTCGCGCTTAGTTCTAATTCCAGCTTAGTGTTAATAATGATGGATTAACTTTAATTAAACTTCAAATTAGCACATAACCCTCGTGCTTAAGGTTTAGCTCTGCCAGTGATTGGCCACAGTTCCGAGATCGCAGTCATATGTTGGGGGCTCGCCCCCACTTCCCCCGTCAGTTCAAATTTCAAACTTGAAATATAAGTGGAATGGTAATATAGTTGAGAACTAATGTATGGTGTGGTGCTGGCGTGTGGCGCTGGTAGGGTGGAGGTCCTATGTTCGACCCCTGCTGGCCCTTCCAATGTTAAAAAATAATTTTTCTATATTGTAAAGGAGGAACGTGGCGGCCCTAGGCCAAGCCACGTGTCTTCCCCAAATTGGCCCACACTTACAACCAATAAAAAATATGCCAAATCACTAAAAATTTCGAACCAATTAAACTCTGCCACTTGGCAGTCCCAAACTAGCCGGAGGAAAATGACCAATTTTGACCCACCCCAGTCAGCATGTCACGTCAGTAGTACGAACTGTTGATTGGGCTACCTATCTGCCTTTTTTTCCCAAATTTTGTCTGTTTAGCAAAGCGAACATAACTCATTTTCCTTCTGTCAAGTACGATGTCTTGTTGAAGCTCAATAAAGAAATCTGGAGAAAAACATTCAATAGATGGCAGTTGAACATTCTATCCTTGATCTTCAATCAAAGGAGACTCATACAATCTCAAATTTTCAACATTAACAACTGAGTAAATTTTCATGTGTGAATGAAAATCATGTGTGGGATAATATTAAACCCAAGTGATAAATATTATAAAACCAAGATATATAAACCCTAAGATAAATATTATAAACCCTATGAGTAATATTGCACCCTAGGAATATGAACCCTTATATTAATAAACACAATGGATTGATATTATAGACCCAAGGGATTAACACTAAAAACCCAAGGGGTTATAAACCTAGCGGAATAATATTAAAACTAAGGGATTTATTTATAAACCCAAGGTATATAAACCCTAAAATAAACATGGTTGACCATGGTCAATTTTCATATTGAGACAATCTTTGTCACAATGAGATGTTGGACCATGGTTATCACTGATATTCATATGGAGACAATCTTAGTCACAACGTGACATTGGACCATAGTTGATTTTCATATTGAGAAATTCTTTGTCACAATTTGATGTTGGGCCATGGTTGACCATGGTTAACCATGATTATAAACCCAATGGATTTATATTAAACCCTAAGATTAATATTATAAGCCCTACGAATAATATTATACCCTCAGAATATGAACCCTTAAATTAATAAACTGAAGAGATTGATATTATAAACACAAGAGATTAATACTAAAATAAACATCGCTTGTATTTAATTAGTCGATATATTTATATATTTGATGGAATGAAGTCTGAATAGCTTTATATAATAATTGCTTCAAATTCAAATTATATTTATGTGGAATGAGCCTCTTGCTTATTTTGCATACTAACATTTGATTTATGTTATTTATTAGTCTAACTACATTATTAAAAATGATTGATATATATGTTTGTATTGAATTTATTTTATAAAACATTATATTTAGTATATAAACAAACAATGCATTAATGTATTTAACTTAAATAAAATCAAAAAAATATAAAATGAAGATTAAAGAAATACAGGTCATTGAAACCAGAATCACATTCAAGTAGAAATAATCCACCCTTGCACCTCAGGGAATACATTAGCCAAATAGATGAGGTAAATAGCCTACCAAAAAAATATGTGGTAAAGTTATTGTCTCTATACTTGTCTAGGATTTCATAAGCTTATAAATTATTGTCTAAGGTTTAGTCAGTTTGTATAACATTATACAATATTAGCTTTTAAATGTTTTTTTATGTGCCAACTTTTCTATGGCTGATCAATTTACATTTACAAAAAAAATTGCTTTTGCATATTATCACGTTAACGTACCTTTTGAAATACTTTTTTTTCACTCCATCACGTTACTTCGAATTAATTAAGTAGAAATCAATTTTATTTTGTAAACACGTTTCTTTGAATTAATCAAGTAGAAATCAATTTTATTTGGTAAACACAACAATTGTATATAAGATTCATTCCTTTCTTCTCCTCTTACTGATAAGCTTCTAAAGGTTAATGATAACTATTCAACTGACAAAAAAGACAAATTGTAAAAAGAACCATTGAGAGGTTTTCTTTTTCTTTTTTAAATAAAAATATATCCATTTTTCCATCTATAAAAGTTAATAATGACTATGAAAATGATATAAGAAGTCAAATTGTAATAATGAGAAGTCATAGGTTTTGTTTTTCTTTTGAAAATAAGATACCTGGAGAATTCTCATAAAGAAAGATAAATTGTAAAGTTTATATATATATAAACCATGACTAAAAAATTTATATTTTAAAAATATCCTATTAAAGCTGACGAAATTTATTGTAAATCTTAATATATTAAAAGTAAATTCTAGAAAGCATTTTCAATTAAATAAAATATATTATAAATTTAAAATACATATTTCATTTTCCCAAAAATTATTTTAACAAGTCTATGAATATCATAAAAATTGTTGCAATAATAGGTTAACTAATACGCAATGAATCGTTTACCAATATAATTCCTTTTTTAATGTTGAATCTTCGGTACATGGAAAATTTTATACAATACTTTGTATATAAATTGGAACAATACGTACACATTTTACAAAGATCATCACGGTATTTAGAGATATTCAGCAGAACCACATCAAACAAAACGCAATAAATGTACTTCAGAGTTTGAAGTACATGGAGAACCTGGGCGAGCCGACGCTTAGCTCCTCAAATGGGCAGAGTCTTGACACCGAGAGGTAAGTGGAACAAATGAAGGGCGAAAGAACGGAAGTGTCTTTAGTTCCACGAATTGGAAACTGATGGGACAGCTCCGAGACAGCGTTCGCCGGCGACTCCCGCAGCTTTCCGGCAACTCGTGAATCGTGGACCCCTGCCTCCGCCACTCACTCCCTCCGCGCCGCTCCTCCTGACCGAGAATGATGCGTCCATCTCATACCATCATGGACCCCTGCCTCCGCCACTCACTCCCTCCGCGCCGCTCCTCCTGACCGAGAATGATGCGTCCATCTCATACCATCAGTTCCATCCATGCATCATCAATTTTGAATTTGTAATTGGGCGCGATTTGAATTTGAATTAAGTTATAGTTTTGCAGTGTTTCAAGAGAGTGAAGGAGTGCGACATCTTCGAACTTTCAGGGCCTCGCTATCTTACCAACATCAATTGGTAACAAAATTCATACGACTGCAATATTTGCCGAGCAATTCGGTTTAGCAATTTAACCGCAGCAGGATTCTCAGCGAATTTAATAATAATGCGCATGCAATTACTAATTTTTTTTTCGTATTATTCAATTGCAGGTCTGATTCAAACCACAGGCGATGCGTAGCGGCCAGTCTGATGCAGGGCGTGTACATTCTGGAACGCGATCGGCAGGAACGGAGGCTTGGCCGGGACGCTCTGGCCGAGAAATGGTGGAGTTTCTTTAAGTTCAAACTTCTTTACTCGCTGGTAGATGTAGTCTTGGGTGGTTCCGTCTTCGGTGCTGTGTACAAGTGGAGCAAGAAGGCCGCAGAGGTCCCTGTCACGCCGTCTGGCGCGCCCAAGATCGTGGTGGCCTTCAGAGGAACGATTACGAAGGCGGGCTCTGTGGCCGGGGACCTAAAATTGAATCTCCAAATCCTCAGAAATGGCCTCCAGACGACCGCCCGTTTTAGGGCACCATTCGACGCGGTGAAGATATACGTTTGCGATCGCGGGCGGGAGAACGTGTGGATCGCCGGGCATTCCCTCGGGGCGGCCATGGCAATGCTCTACGGTAGACGAATGGCCGAGGAGGGGCAGTTCCTGGAAGCCCATTTGTTCAATCCGCCTTTGGTGTCGGCTCCCGTGGACAGAATACGGGACGAAAAGGTCAAGCGTGGCCTGCACTTCGCCGGCACCGTGGTGGCTGCCGGGCTTGCCCTGGCGCTCAAGGACAAACGCAGCCTGACCGAGACCCACAATGAGTTCTTCATGCTGCGCCCATGGGTTCCGTGCCTCTATGTCAATCCGAAGGACGATGTCTATTCGGGTTATGTTGGGTATTTCAGTAACCAACAGGCGATGAAGAAAATCGGTGTCGGAAGCATTGCGAGTTTCGCGGCCCGTCACTCGATCAACGATTCCGTTATGTCTGCTTTTGGAATGGAGTTGAAGGCACTGCATCTCATTCCGTCCGCGAGGCTTGCGGTCAGCTTGGTCCCGGCGCCGGATCTCAAGAGAGCGCATGGGATCCATCAGTGGTGGGCGCCGGATCTCAGAATCCGGTGCAGCGAATGCAGGATTACAGGGTGATTTTAGCAGGGTCAATTGTAAATTGTAATGCAATCTAATTTCTACCAGGGTCAATTGTAATTGTAATGTGATTTCATTCATTTTTAATCGGTACTGCGATGCCAGGATTTGACAGCTTGCTAAACGATTTGCCCAAAATTATGTTAAAGATTGTGTTCAAAACTTGCTAAACGATTTTCACTTCGGAAAAAATTATGTTCAAGATTGTGTTCAAAGCTTGCTAAACGATTTGCCCTTCTGAAAAATTATGTTCAAGATTGTCTTCAAAGCTCGCTAATCCATTTTAGTGGGGCCTATGGACCCAAGGCCATCGCTCGATTGTTGTTGGGTCATTAAAGTGTTCCGTTACAATTAGCCTTTTTGTAATTTGAAACTTTTGTAATTTGAAACTTTTGTAATTTTGGTAAACTAAAATTTTATTGAAAAAGTTAAATGCCATCTAGAATTTGAAAAATTAATACCTTACATTATTGGTAAATAAAATAATAATAATTTTTCCCGTACTGTTCACTGAATATCTTAACTGCAATTAATTATATAATAAAAATAAAAAATTAAATATTATTAGACTTTAGATTTTCACAATTTATGGTTTTTTCTTATTTTTAACCTATGTTTTGTTTTTTTTTTATATAAATAGTATTCTTTTGTCCTTGACCTTGGATATTCTAAGAGAAGGAAGGAGAAATTAAGAGAACTAAGGAAACACTAAGAATTAAATACAAACAACATTTTCAATTTGGTGATAAATAAAGATATATTTATCTAAAGTGAAAATATTAACGAGTTGACAAATTTTGAAAAAATGTTTATAATTTTTATTTATTTTTGAAAATTAAATATTATTAGACTTTAGATTTTCACAATTTATGGTTTTTTTTTATTTTTAACCTATGTTTTGTTTTTGTTTTTTTTATAAATAGTATTCTTTTGTCCTTAACCCTAGATATTCTAAGAGAAGGAAGGAGAAATTAAGAGAACTAAGGAAACACTAAGAATTAAATACAAACAACATCTTCAATTTGGTGACAAATAAAGATATATTTATCTAAAGTGAAAATATTAACCAGTTGACAAATTTTGAAGAAATGTTTATAATTTTTATTTATTTTTGAAAATATTCACAAAATTGTAAATAAGTAGTGATATTTTTCATGTTTTTATATAAGTTTAAATTTAAAAAAGAGAAAAAGATATAATTTTTTTTTTTTTAGACTTTTTTTATGAGGGAAAATGGAAATATTTATAAACCATTTTTTTTTTTTAATTTTTATATTGGGTAGAAGTTTTATATAGTTTCCCTAATTACTAAAAAAATAAGTTGCTGAGTTCTTTTTGGACTTATTTTAGGGATTTTACTTTAGTTATTATAGTGATTTTGTTTTAAGATGAATTTAAATATTTTATTTTAAAAATTTTAATATTTATGAAAATAAAATCTTTTGTGAAAATCACATAGAATAGTGGACCATAAGGCAACCAGTATGATTCATTTTGACTGTATTATTTAATTTCTAGTCAAATGACCTTTCTTTTGGTTCACTTAGTAATAATAAATAAATAAATAAATTTTAAAAGTCAAACTGGTCGTTTTCTAATAGCTAGTTTAGCCATCTCTACATCTATTTAAACTTAATGTCCTCATATGATTTGTTGGGGCCCTTGTTTTGAAAATTAAATAGCTTTTGAGTTGCGGCTAGTACGTGGCAGAACGCAACCACGGTAAGCAGAGAGATGTCAAGGTTGCGAAGGAGTAAAGGACACGTGTCACAACTGTTGCGGCAGCGAGCACAGATGGCAGAAGAGTGTGGCAGGGAACGAGCAGTAGAACTCCCGTCTAACAGAAAGAAACAGAAGACAGCCGAGCGAGAAGAAAGGAGGAACTGTCAGTCGCTCTGGCAGCAGAATAAATAGGTAGCCAACCAGCGGAAAGGAAGGTTGGTGCAAACGGGATCAGGCAACAGGAGCCATAGGAGAGCTTTGCTTGTGTTGCACTGTTCTCTATTCTTCTGTATCTCTGTGTTTCTCTCTGTCCAATAGGACCTCTGTGTATTATGTTCTGTTCGAGCTCATGTTGATGAGCCTTGTAATATCTTGTCATTGATAGTTTATGCATAGTATAATCAGAGGTTCCTGTTTTGGATATCTATTATGGTCTGGAATGAATGGTTTCACTAGCACTTTTAAATTTTATTTATTGTAAGTCTGAATGCATTTCCGAGAGATATCTTTCATGGAACGTTGCATTGTGTTTGTTTAGACCTTTGCCATAGCTCTAATTTAACCATAACAATGTTGTTAGGCTGATATCGATCGACTCCCTACCTTAGTAAGGTCGTGGAATGCCTCGGGTGAGACTCTCATCTCTTCGAAGCAAGGTGAAAATGTCGGCGTGGTGCTAGACTACAGCAGAAAACCTTGTTGGCCCTTAACCTGAACCCGGGTCTTATCTGCGAGACCCGTTTCCTCGCCAACAAATGGTTCCATTGCTGGAACCCGAAATTTCATTTGGGAGCTAGATCATGGTATCTTGGATCTTTAAGAGAGAAATACAAAGCTGGTGGGATAACCACCTAGATCAGTTCATCACTTAGCAAGCTGAGCTGAGACGACAGAAGGAGAAAACAATCAAAAGTCTGGTTCTATTCTCTGACTCTAACAGTGATACCTACGAAATATTTTGGGGGAAGTTTCTGGAAGAACTCTATAACTGGTTGCGGAGGCTTCAGACCAAGGTGGTCAAAGAAAAGTCGCGGAAGGTCAATCACAAGTGGGCGAATGGGGATCTGGTGGCCCTTCATCGGTTGAACACCGATTTAACCCGAGTTGTAGATTTCTGGGTGGAATCTACCTTGGACGGATACATAGTGGAGTTTGCAGCGGAGTGCTACCAGTATTTTTCGAGAGTAGAAGATACATTCAGATCCGGGTTAAGAGGGAAGCTGCTGACGGAGATCCCATTGTGGATTAAAGCATTGATGGTAGATGAAGGACTAATGGGGTTCCAAAAAGTAGAGATGGAAGCGTAAAACCTCCAGTGCTGGGGGAAGGGACTAAGGGAGAGATGCTACAAGAACAGTGAAAAAGGGGAGTAGGAGTATGGATGTCGAGACCACTAACAGGCTCAGGGAGCGACGAGCGCATCCGAGGGTGCAGATTGCAGAAATGTGGCGAGAGAGGGTGACAAAGGAGTTGAAGAGACAGGAAAGTGGTCGAAAGGACAAAGAGGAGGTGCCTTAGATGACGAAGGAGATGGAAATTCAGGTGAGTCCCCAAGATATAGGAGGAGTCGTTAAAGAATTTAAGCAGGTGTATAGGAGCCCAGCCCAGACGGAGAAAGGAAAAATGTCTGACGGAGAAGGTACATACGCACGCCCAGAGGAGGTGTCCGATGTGGAGATGCATGTTGCAATGGAGCAACTATTCCAAGAGAGGCCGGCATCCATATCTCAAGGTATTCCTATCCCCCACAGTTCAAGTAGCTATAGTCCAAACCTTCCCCTTGTACTCTATCAACCCCTAGGTGAATTTTTTTTTTAAGTTGCGTGAATTAAGTAAGTTGTACAGTATTCAGTCCCCAGTAGTAATACATACTAGTAGTAGGATTTCTAGTAGTACAATCTTGCAACCATGAACCAACAACTTCATTTTAGTGACACCTACTCAAGTGAAAATGGCAGGTTCACTTACCCGGTATCCAGAGTTCTCTGGGAGGGGTAACGACGATGTCGAACAACACTGGTATCTCTGCGAGGCCATATGGAGGGCACGACAGACACCAGATGTGGGGAAGTTGATAGAATTTCAAACCACCCTTAGGGAGAGAGCCCTACGCTGGTTTATGAAGTGGTCTGAAGCTCATCAGAATCCAGCAATGGCAGATGTGAAGAGGGATTTCATTAAGGAGTTTAAACTGCCCCAAACAAACCAACAAAGCCTGTCAGAAATGTGGGAAATCAAGCAGCGGGAAGGAGAAACCGCTTGGGATTTGATGCAGAGATTCAAGGATGCAATTGGAAAACTCAGCTATCCTATTGATCCAAACCATCATAGGGATTGGTTCATCAAAGCTCTACTACCTTTGACCCGAACTCCATTAACTGAACAAAGGATTGAGACGTTGCAAGACGCACTAGAGCAAGAAATGAAGATAGAAGCTATGGCGGGTTACCCACAGTAGTTTAAGGGAGGAGCAGCGATACAGGGCCCCTCTATAATGGGTCTGCAACATCAAATAGCAAGTTTGACAGAAAAACTAAAAGAAATTCAACCAATGCAGCCGGCGAGACTGAATGTATGGTGCACACATTGTCTCATGGAAGGACATGTGGTAACTGAATGTCCATGGTTGCAGGGGCAGAACGTGGGGACATCAGCTGCAGGAGCACAGGGGGCCCCACCATTAGGAGGAGTTGCGCAAATAAACACCCAAGGACTATATCCACCGCAGCAACAATACATAGGGTTTCCTGCACAACAAATTCCAACCACCAATGAGTATTGTGAAATATGCAAGAATATGGGCCATCAACCTCGCCTGTGTCAGATCTTACAAAAATATTCCAATGTTCCGAATAATATATATTGTGAGTTCTATGCCTCAACAACACACGACACAGAGCAGTTTCGAGCTCTGGATGCACTGGCAGAACAGCTGGACTGGCCTTCATACAGAGTGAATGAAGCTCCCCGAGGAAGAGGAGGAGGCATGAGAGGAGGCCGAGCAGGAGGTAGAGGTCCAGTAAGATGCTACAATTGCGACCAGGAAGGACATGTAGCTAGAGAATGTCCACTCCCTAGAAGACCCTAGTGTTCGCAGTGCTGGGTTAACACACATGCAACAGAATATTGTCTTGAGCTCATCAAAAGATGGGAGGAAAGAGCTAGACAAAGCGGGACAAATCTAGTAAATGCAGAACCTAGGTTGATGGGAACTCAGACAATGCAAAATGTGGCCATAGTAACACGAGCAAGCAAAAGAACGGGGGAAGATGCACGTACTACGGATCCGATAAAATTGGTCCGGCCAGCATCCCCAAAACGCTTGATCAAACCAGAATGACAGAAACAATTTTTTCAGGAAGCAGCAAAAACCTTTGCCTAACTCGGGGGAAACAAAAGTATTGAGTTACAAAAAACTCAGGAAGACAATGAAACCCAAGGTAATTCAGAAGCTTTTATCCAGGAGTGGTTCCATCTATTCCTACAAATTGTTAGCAACGCGCCAATGCTAAAATAGCTAAAGCAGAACTTGGAGGATGATGAGGTTATGACTAAAGAGGAGGAGGATGAGGTGGTCGAGTGGTGTAAGGAGATGGCCCAATTGGGACATGGGTTAGAGCTTATACAACTTAAATCCACTGTAGCTCAAATCTGTTAAGGGAGGCCAAACCCCTTTAAAGATGGTTTTCCTGGTAAGTCATGGAGTGGGTTTAAAAAGAGGCATCCAGACCTTGTGTTACGTACAGCGGAGGGCCTTGACAGACACTGGGCTTTAAATCTATGCCCTGCAATTGTTTCCAAGTTCTATAACACTCTTTCTGCTGCATATGACCAACACTCATAT
Source organism: Pinus albicaulis (assembly GCA_034641835.2). Taxonomy (NCBI): domain Eukaryota; kingdom Viridiplantae; phylum Streptophyta; class Pinopsida; order Pinales; family Pinaceae; genus Pinus; species Pinus albicaulis. The sequence continues at coordinate 718,048,525 of CM076576.1, read as the reverse complement.
GCCCCAGACCATATATGGAACTGTGATGAAACAGGCTTATAGGCAGGAAGAAAATGTGGTATGCAGGTAATTGCCAAGAGAGGGAGTAGAAATGTGCCTAAGATATTGCCTAAGAGCAGGGAGTGGATCAAATTTTTTGCCTGTGTCAATGCAATTGGTTCATCAATACCAGGATTTTATCTATTTAAAGGTAAAACTCAACTAAAAAATTATATACATAATTGTGAACTAGGGGCATGCATGGTTGCACATCCACATGCATGGATAACAAAGGAACTGTTCCTGAATTGGCTTTGCCACTTTGTTGCTTATGTACTGGGTGGTGTCTCGCCTAAAAACAACCACTTACTAATTTTAGATGGCCATGGAAGCCACATGGATGTGGAGACAATCGAGGAGGCCAATAAGTTGGGCATTGACCTGTTAACATTGCCGGCTCATACCACTCATAGATTGTAGCCCCTTGATGTGAGCGTGTTTGTGCCTTTCAAGAACTATTTCAGGGTCTAGTGAGCTTCATGGATGGCAAATAATCCAGGGGTGGAAGTAAAGAGGTTTGAGCTAGCTGAGCTTGCAAGTAAAGCATTTAAAAGGGCTCTCACACCTTCTAATATTAAGGCTGGATTTAGGAGGACTGGTATATGGCCACTCAATTTTGATGCTCTTATGCATGATATTAGTTGTAGCCAAGAATTTGAAGTGGAAAGTCAAGAAGCAGAGAACTTAGAAGAGAATGTTGGTGCCCAAGAAGATGTAGCTGTTTTTGAAGGTATAATATCCCTTTCTGAAGGGTTGTTCTATGGTTGTGATGATGTTGAGCATGTCAGTGAGACACAGTTCATTCATGAACCAATTAACAATATCAATGAGGTTGTGACACCCACTGATGTAACTGTAAATGATCAATTGACCATGCCAACCAAAGTAAGTGCACCATCATGGCTGGCAGAGGTCGTGATCAATATCACTAGAAATAATGTATCTACCACTAATGAGGATGAAAGCATGGAGATGCCTTCACAACCATCAGGGTTGAATACCGAACTTGTTCATTATTTTGTGGACAATGGATCACTGGAAGAGGAGCCTATTCAGCATGAAGTACTTGAATAAGACAACAATGGGGGCCAATCAGTTGTCCCAGAAGATGAAATCCAAGTGCCAGGTTCGGAGGAGCACAGGGCAACAGAAAATCAGAGATTACTTGGTGCATTCCTAAAGATACCAGTAGAGAGAGTGAAGACCTCATCAAGGAACTCAACATCATATTATCTTCATTGAGGGAGTAGTTCACATTTTCTCACATCTGAAGATTATATGAATTTAATGTTCGAGTCTGAACATAAAAAGAATGAAATTCAGGAAGCTAAAAAGATAAAGAAGGAGTTAGCCAATGAAAAGAGGGTTGCAAGGATTGCAACAGCAGAAGCTCGAGCAAAGGAAAGGTTGGAAAGACAAAAAGAAAGGGAAGATAAGGAACATAAAAAGAAATTGGAAAGGCAAGAGAGAGAGGCAAGAAAGGTTCAACAAGAGTTGGAAAAAGGAGGAGGGGTGACAAGCAGAGAAGACCATGGTTCAAGCTAGTTTGAGGCAAATAGGTTGATGTCTAACACACTAGACCACATTGCAGAGCAGACGCCATCATTCCAAGACCTAATTAAAATCCAAGTCCCCAGCTATCAAGCAGGGGTTAGGCCCACCTCTTATACCCCTACCAGTGCAGGTTTGAATCCTAACTGTGTTTATATGACACCTGCAGTCAGTGCTGGGGTTAGTAACACAAGTGGACACTTGGGCTACTCAGTCCCACCATGGCTACATGGATCAAATTTGAGTCAACCATATGCCATCATTTAGGCACATCCTAATCATTCAATGTTGAGAAGTCCACCATACTTGGGTAAGGAAGTCAACTCAACAATTTTGGGCAATGCAGGAAATGGAAGCCATCAAGAATAGGGGTGCCATGACTTAATTTTTGTAACCACAAGACACTGTGATTTTGGTAAGGATCAAATAGGTTTGCCAATGATAGCATCCATAGATGTTTAGGAGGCTACAAACATTTTCAAATTAGTATGTATAAAACAATGTCTAAATCCTACAAGTTTGTTAATCTGTTGAAGTTATAGCCTTAGCCTATACCCGAATATTTATGAAGTTATATATAAAACAATTTGTAATTCCTACATATCAAACAGTTTCTAAATCCTACAATTTTGTTAATCTGTTGAAGTTATAGCCTTAGCCTATATCATATTTTTTATGAAGTTATATATCAAACACTTTCTAATTCCTACATATCAAATAGTTTCTAATTCCTACAAGTTTTTTAATCTGTTGAAGTTATAACCTATCCTATATCAGAATTTTTATGAAGTTATATATCAAACACTTTCTAATTCCTACATATCAAACAATTTCTAATTCCTACAAGTTTGTTAATCTTTTGAAGTTATAGCCTAGCCTATATCATATTTTTTATGAAGTTATATATCAAACACTTTCTAATTCCTACATATCAAACATTTTCTAATTCCTACAAGTTTGTTAATCTGTTGAATTTATAGCCTTAGCCTATATCATATTTTTAATGAAGTTATATATCAAACACTTTCTAATTCCTATATATCAAACAGTTTCTAATTCCTACAAGTTTGTTAATCTGTTGGAGTTATAGCCTTAGCCTCAGTGTCTAACTTTCTCACTTGCAAAGGCATAATACCAATCATCAATCACACCATTAAAACAAGTGATAGTTGGTGCCATCATTTTTGTTACTTAGAGTGACAAGACAACCCACATTCATCGATAGAAGCCAGTCATAATCTTTATGAATAGTGATTAAGAATAGAGTTATGAACAAATTAAGAACAAATTATGAACAGAGTTAAGAACAAATTATGAAAAAAGTTAAGAAAAAATTCTAATTAATCAGATCAGTGGGCAACAAACCTGTATCATCACAAATTATATCAACACGGGGAACAAACCAACATTCATATATAACGAAATTGTGTGAGGGAATCAGATAAAATAAATAATGATAACAAATTATAATTAATCAGATCAGTGGGAAACAAACATGTATCATCAAATTTCATTGAAAACTTCATCAATCAAAATCACTCAATAAAAACGAGGTGAAAATTACTTTCTAACTTCATCAATAAAAATCACTGAATAAAGGAGGAGAATCTGAACAAAGTAACTGAATTCATAAGCAAAAAAGATCTATGACACCAAATTCCAACTTGGATTTTGGCCCATTGCCCCACTCTGAACATGTGTCTTGTAATGAGAACAACCCTGATTTAATGATCCTACCTCTTAATTGATTAAAAAGAAGTGGATTATAAAAATCATAACTGCAAACCAATGCTACCCTGAACAATCAACGTCAGAGGGTGTGAACAAAGAAATTGAATTCATAATTGAATTCAACATTATTAACAACACAACCTGATTGCATCTAAAAAAACTAACCCTTGAACATTACATGCTCTTTAATGAACAGAAACAGATACCAATAATCCTGTTAAATAACAAGTATATCAACACGGGGAGCAAACCAGTAGTCATATATAATGAAATTGTGGGAGGGAATCAGATAAAATAAATAATGCTAACAAATTCTAATTAATCAGATCAGTGGGTAACAAACATGTATCATCAAAATTCATTGCAAACTTCATCAATCAAAATCACTCAATAAAAAGGAGGTGAAATTTACTTGCTAACCTCATCAATAAAAATCACTGAAAAAATTTAATAAATTTCTTTGTTCGGAGTATCCTCCTATATTCTTTGTTAACCCGGCACTGCAAACACTAGGGTCTTCTAGGGAGTGGACATTCTCTAGCTACATGTCCTTCATGGTCACAATTGTAGCATCTTACTGGACCTCTACCTCCTGCTCGGCCTCCTCTCATGCCTCCTCCTCTTTCTCGGGGAGCTTCGTTCACTCTGTATGAAGGTCGGTCCAGCTGTTCCGCCAGTCCATCCAGAGCTCGGCACTGCTCTGTGCCGTGTGTTGTTGAGGCACATAACTCACAATATATATTATTAAAAACGTTGGAATATTTTTTAAGATCGGACACAGGCGAGGTTGATGGCCCATATTCTTGCATATTTCACAATACTCATTGGTGGTTGGACTTTGTTGTGCAGGGAACCCTGTGTATTGCTGTTGCGGTGGATATAGTCCTTGGGTGTTTATTTGCGCAACTCCTCCTAATGGTGGGGACCGCTATGCTCCTGCAGCCGATGTCCCCACGTTCTGCCCCTGCAACCGTGGACATTCAGTTACCACATGTCCTTCCATGAGACAATGCGTGCACCATACATTCGGTCTCGCCAGCCGCATTGGTTGAATTTCTTTGATTTTTTTTGTCAAACTTGCTATTTGATGCTACAGACCCATTATATAGGGGCCCTGTATCGCTACTCCTTCCTTAAACTCCTGTGGGTACCCCTCCATAGCTTCTATCTTCATTTCTTTCTCTAGTGTGTCTTGCAATGTCTCAATCCTTTGTTCAGTTAATGGAGTTCGGGTCAAAGGTAGTAGAGATTTGATGAACCAATCCCTCTGATGGTTTGGATCAATTGGATAGTTGAGTTTTCCAATTACGTCCTTGAATCTCTGCATCAAATCCCAAGCAGTCTCTCCTTCCCGCTGCTTGCTTTCCCACATTTTTGACAGGCTTTGTTGGTTTGTTTGGGAAAGTTTGAAATCTTTAATGAAATCCCTCTTCACATCTGCCATCGCTGGATTCTGATGAGCTTCAAACCACTTCATAAACCACCGTAGGGCTCTCTCCCTAAGGGTGGTTTGAAATTCTCTAAACTTCCCCACATCTGGTGTCTGTCCTGCCCTCCATATGGCCTCGCAGAGGTACCAGTGTTGTTCGACATTGTCGCTACCCCTCCCAGAGAACTTTGGATACCGGGTAAGTGATCCCGCCATGTTCACTTGAGTAGGTGTCACTAAAATGAAGCCGTTGGTTCTTGGTTGCGAGATTGTACCACTGGAAATCCTACTACTAGTATGTATTACTGTTGGGGACTGAATACTGTGCAACTTACTTAATTCACGCAACTTAAAAAAAAAATCACCTAGGGGTTGATAGAGTACCAGGGGAAGGTTTGGACTATAGCTACTTGAACTTTGGGGAATAGGAATACATTGAGATATGGACGCCGACCTCTCTTGGAATAGTTGCTCCATTGCAACGTGCATCTCCACATTGGACACCTCCTCCGGGCGCGCGTCTATACCTTCTCCGTCAAAATTTTTTCCTTTCTCCATTTGGGCTGGGCTCCTATACACCTGCTGAACTTCTTTAACGACCCCTCCTATATCTTGGGGACCCACCTGACTTTCCATTTCCTTCATCATCTAAGGCGCCTCCTCTTTGTCCTTTCGACCAAATTCCTGTCTCTTCAACTCCTTTATCACCCTCTCTCGCCACCTTTCTGCAATCTGCACCCTCCGATGTGCTTGTCACTCCCTGAGCCTGTTAGTGGTCTCGACATCCATACTCCTACTCCCCCTTTTCACTATTCTTGTAGCATCTCTCCCTTAGTCCCTTCCCCTGGCACCAGAGGTTTTACACTTCCATCTCTGCTTTTTGGAACCCCATTAGTCCTTCATCTACCATCAATGCTTTAATACACAATGGGATGTATGTCAGCAGCTTCCCTCTTAACCCGGATCTGAATGTATCTTCTGCTCTCGAAAAATACTGGTAGCACTCCGCTGCAAACTCCACTATGTATCCATCCAAGGTATATTCCACCCAGAAATCTATAGCTCTGGTTAAATCAGTGTTCAACCGATGAAGGGCCACCAGATCCCCATGTGCCCACTTGCGATTGACCTTCCGCGACTTTTCTTTGACCACCTTGGTCTGAAGTCTCCGCAACCAGTCATAGAGTTCTTCTGGAAACTTTCCCCAAAATATTTCGTAGGTATCATTGTTAGAGTCGGAGAATAGAACCAGACTTTTGATCGTTTTCTCCTTCTGTCGTCTCAGCTCAGCTTGCTGAGTGATGAACTAATCTAGGTGGTTATCCCACCAACTTCGTATTTCTCTCTTAAAGATCCAAGATACCATGATCTAGCTCCCAAATGAAATTTAGGGTCCTGGCAACAGAACCATTTGTTGGCGAGGAAACAGGTCTCCCAGATAAGACCCGAGTTCAAGTTAAGGGCCAACAAGGTTTTCCGCTATAGTCTAGCACCACGCCGACATTTTCACCCTGCTCCGAAGAGCCGAGAGTCTCACCCGAGGTGTTCCGCGACCTTACTAAGGTAGGGAGTCGATCGGTATCAGCCTAACAACATTGTTATGGGTAAATCAGATCTATGGAAAAGGTCTAAACAAACGCAACGCAACATTCCATGAAAGATATCTCTTGGAAATGCATTCAGACTTACTATAAATAAAATTTAAAAGTGCTAGTGAAACCATTCATTCCAGACCATAATAGATATCCAAAACAGGAACCTATGATTATATTATGCATAAACTATCAATGACAAGCTATTACAAGGCTCATCAACATGAGCTTGAACAGAACAGAATACACAGAGGTCCTGTTGGACAGAGAGAAACAAAGAGATACAGAAGAATAGAGAACAGTACAGCACAGGCAGAGCTCTCCTATGGCTCCTATTGCCTGATCTCGTTTGCACCAACCTTCCTTTCCGCTGGTCGGCTGCCTATTTGTTCTGCTGCCAGAGTGAATGACAGTTCCTCCTTTCTTCTCGCTCGGCTATCTTCTGTTTCTTTCTGTTAGTCAGGAGTTCTACTGCTCGTTCCCTGCCACACTCTTCTGCCATCTGTGCTTGCTGCCGCAACAGTTGTGACACCTGTCCTTTACTCCTTCGCAACCTTGACATCTCTCTACCTACCGTGGTTGCATTCCGCCACGTACTAGCCGCAACTCAAAAGATGTTTAATTTTCAAAACAAGGGCCCCAACAGATCATATGAGGACATTAAGTTTAAATAGATGTAGAGATGGCTAAACTAGCTGTTAGAAAGCGACTAGTTTGACTTTTAACATTTATTTATTTATTTATTATTACTAAGTGAACCAAAAGAAAGGTCATTTGACTAGAAATTAAATAATATAGTCAAAATGAATCATACTGGTTGGCTTATGGTCCACTATTCTATGTGATTTTCACAAAAGATTTTATTTTCATAAATATTAAAATTTTTAAAATAAAATATTTAAATTCATCTAAAAAAAAAATCACAATAATAACTAACGTAAAATCCCTAAATTAAGTCCAAAAAGAACTCCGCAACTTATTTTTTTAGTAATTAGGGAAACTATATAAAACTTCTACCCAATATAAAAATTTAAAAAAAAAATGGTTTATAAATATTTCCATTTTCCCTCATTAAAAAAGTCTAAAAAAAAAATGTATATCTCTTTATTTTTTTTTTTAATTTAAACTTATATAAAAACATGAAAAATATCACTACTTATTTACAATTTTGTGAATATTTTCAAAAATAAATAAAAATTATAAACATTTCTTCAAAATTTGTCAACTGGTTAATATTTTAACTTTAGATAAATATATCTTTCTTTATCACCAAATTGAAAATGTTGTTTGTATTTAAGTCTTAGTGTTTCCTTAGTTCTCTTAATTTCTCCTTCCTTCTCTTAGAATATCCAGGGTTAAGGGCAAAATAATACTATTTAAAAAAAAAAAAACATAGGTTAAAAATAAGAAAAAACCATAAATTGTGAAAATCTAAAGTCTAATAATATTTAATTTTTTATTTTTATTTTTATTATATAATTAATTCCAGTTAAGATATTCAGTGAACAGTATGGGAAAAATTATTATTATTTTATTTACAAATAATGTAAGGTATTAATTTTTCAAATTCTAGATTGCATTTAACTTTTTCAATAAAATTTTAGTTTACCAAAATTATAGTTTCAAATTACAAAAAGGCTAATTGTAACAGAACACTTTAATGACCCAAATACAATCGAGTGATGGCCTTGGGTGCATAGGCCCCACTAAAACGGATTAGCAAGCTTTGAACACAATCTTGAACATAATTTTTCAGAAGGGAAAATCGTTTAGCAAGCTGTCAAATCCTGGCATTGCAGTACCGATTAAAAATGAATGAAATCACATTACAATTACAACTGACCCTGGTATAAATTAGATTGCATTACAATTTACAATTGACCCTGCTAAAATCACCCTGTAATCCTGCATTCGCTGCACCAGATTTTGAGATCCGGCCTCGGGACCAAACTGACCGCAAGCCTTGCGGACGGAATGAGATGCAGCGCCTTTGACTCCATTCCAAAAGTAGAAATAACGGAATCTTTGATCGAGTGACAGGCCGCGAAACTCGCAATGCTTTTGACGCCGATTTTCTTCATCGCCTGGTGGTTACTAAAATACCCAACATAACCCGAACAGACATCATCCTTCGAATTGACATAGAGGCACGGAACCCATGGGCGCAGCGCGACGAACGCATTGTGGGTCTCGGTCAAGCTGCATTTGTCCTTGAGCGCTAGGGCAAGCCTGGCAGCCACCACGGTGCCGGCGAAGTGCAGGCCGCGCTTGACCTTTTCGTCCCGTATTCTGTCCACGGGAGCCGACACCAAAGGCGGATTGAAAAAATGGGCTTCCAGGAACTGCCCCTCCTCGGCCATTCGTCTACCGGCGAGCATTGCCATGGCCGCCCCGAGGGAATGCCCGGCGATCAACACGTTCTCCTGCCCGCGATCGCAAACGTATTTCTTCACCGCGTCGAACGCTGCCCTAAAACGAGCGATCATGTGGAGGCCATTTCTGAGGATTTGGAGATCCAATTTTAGGTCCCCGGCCACAGAGCCCTCCTTCGTAATCATTCCTCTAAAGGCCACCACGATCTTGGGCGTGCCAGGCGGCCTGACAGGGACCCCTGCGGCCTTCTTGCTCCACTTGTACACGGCACCGAAGACGGAACCACCCTCGGCTACATCTACCAGCAGGTAAAGAAGTTTGAAGTTAAAGAAACTCCACCATTTCTCAGCCAGAGCGTCCCAGCAAAGCCTCCGTTCCTGCCGATTGCGTTCCAGAATGTACATGCCCTGCACCAGACTGGCCGCTACCCATCGCTTGTGGTTTGAATCAGACTTTCAATTGAATAATACGAAAAAAAAATAAGTAGTTGCATGCGCATTATTATTAAATTCGCTGAGAATCCTGCGGCGGTTAAATTGCTGAACAGAATTGCCCGGCAAATATTGCAGTCGGATGAATTTTGTTACCAATTGATGTTGGTAAGATAGTGAGGCCCTGAAAGTTCGAATATGTCGCACTCCTTCACTCTCTTGAAACACTGCAAAACTATAACTTAATTCAAATTCAAATTGCACCCAATTACAAATTCAAAATTGATGATGCATGGATGGGGCTGATGGTATGAGATGGACGCATCACGCTCGGCCAGGAGGAGCGGCACGGAGGGAGCGAGTGGCGGAGGCAGGGGTCCACGATTCTCAAGTTGCCGAAAAGCTGTGGGAGTCGCCAGCGAGAGCTGTCTCGGAGCTATCCCATCAACTTCCAATTCGTCGAACGAAAGACACTTCCCGAAAGAACTGCTTCAATAATAAAACCAAGATTTATACAAATGTATCAAATCCAGGAAATCAATGAAACACTAATGGATGGAACAATCACCACCATCCAAGTGGCCTCGGATCCATAGCCTATACACGGATCGAGTGGGAGAAATTTTCATTTAATACTTGGCCGTCCAATACATAAATACCTAGATATATGAAATTGATTATACAGTACTATCATTAATGTCATATGGCAGGCGTGAATTAAACAATATTCCGGCGTGGCGTATAGAATGAAACGTAGAGACATCCAATTCTACCTGTGGACGCCATGAAATCCAACAGAATGGAAAAAGAATCAACAGAGTGTCATCACATAAGAGGACGTGGAGATTTAAATGGGTTGCATTGGCCAAAAACCCTGAGTCATCTTTTCCAACAAGACAAAAGGAATGCATCGCAAAGTTAATACACCTATCCCCATAGTAATATCACCATAAATGGACATGTACGTGAGAGATCAATGATGTGACGGGAACGCTCATTCACTTCGGCACAGTGGCCACAAAAACTATATCAAATGAACAAAATCGACATCATTTGTAAATAAAACTAATAGACCATGTGATGCCTCGTACAAGTTGAAATGCAACATAAGATTTTCAATCTTGGGAGTGGTACGAATATTCAAGCCAACGAATCATATACCAAACGTAACGTCCATAGGAGCATGCTATTGAACATGACAGAGTAGGTATGGTGAGACCTACAAGCATGATGTGACAACTGTAAATGAGTATGTCGAAAGGTGTAGATGGATATATAATAGGGTGAGATGGATATATATGTATTTAACATGAGCCAAACCTTTTATGAGAAAAAATAATTTCCCATACAGTAATCCTAATAGTAATGGGAACCCTATTCCATGTCAGATCGCAAATGACGAAATTCGCAAGGAAGACTAGAGTTGAAATATAACTAGAAAAAAAAAATTTCATGTTGTGTGATGGAGAGACATTACAGAAGTCTCTGTCTATTCAATGAGTGTCATCACTTTCTCCCACATGCCTTTCCTTTTACTTGTGCATTACTTATTGCTGACATTTGCAGTGAGGCTCTTTCTTCCGGGTTCCAAGTTCCAACATCAAGTCTACATCGATAATAGATGGCAGCGCGTACAAACATTATTTATTGCTAACATTTCTAGGGCAGAATGAAAGGGTAAATGCAATATGTGTAAATGCTTTGACATATTTTCATCACAGAATGAGTTAGGATCAGGCTCAACTAATCAATTTTCATCACAGAATGAGTTCAAAGATCGAGCTTAAATAATCAATTTTAAGTATAAATTTAAATGTAATTAAACTTGTTGTAAGAGACATTAAGAGGCGTACAATCCACGGTGCCTAGCAGGAAGATGGAGTGGTGAAATCATATTGTCATGTTCAGTTAAAAATTAAAAGAAACATTAAAGAGATTAAATTAAATGGGTTGTAGTGTAATATTTTTATTAATAAATTTATAAATATAAAATAAAATAAAAATTATTATTTATATAAAAGAAAAAGTAGTAAAAAAAATTAAGTAATAAAATATATATATATATATATATATATATATAATCAAATTATAAAAATTATAAAACATTTATATATGATCTTTTTAGTTGTTTTTGTATTATAATAGAGAATATTTACATTAGTTTAGAAAAATTATTGTCTTTGGCATAGCACTTTGGAAGTCAAAGTCAATCATTTCAAAATTAGAGGAGAATCCATGAAAGTGATAGAAAAACCATTTGTTGCCCCCACGTGGGAGAGACCAACAAAAAGAGAGAGAAAATAACAGCATTGTTGAGTAGTAGAGTTTGTGCTAATAAGAAAATTAAACTCTGCATGGAAGTAAAGGAAATTATAACTAAAGCCCAACTCCATTTATTTCACTACTTGCCACTTGCATAAGGCTAATCATATCTTAAGTTATTATTCCCTAACATTCATGTTTTAATGAGAAAGGGGGGAGGAAGACCAAGAAAAATGGTTGAACATTGTGATTGAAGCACAACCTTAGTTGGCTAATCAATTTGTGAATCAATTAGTCAATCTGCGGATATGTGAGGGAATGCCCATAGCGATTCGAGGAAGGATTTGTTCGATGCTATTTAGGGAATTTTCGAGTCTCTATATTTTGGTGATTTTAAGAGAGGAGAATCCATAGAGGAGCTTAATAATTAAGGAAATGACGAGATGACAATCATCTTCAAGGATTAGGAAAGAGAAATTAAGGGTGGAACCGATTCTCATCCTTATTTCAAGATATTTGTGTTCCACTACATTATTACTATTTTGGCCAATTTAACCAAAATATAGATGAATATTGTCTCTTTTTTATTAGCAAAACACTCCCTTATGGCTTGCAGCACTAAGGTTTCTCTTGGAGGCAACATCAAAGTTTAGTTTGATAAAATCAAGAGGAGGGGAAGGCCATTGTGAAGGGAAAGGAGGGAGTATATGAAGGGGTGGGAGTAGGGGGGAGAGAGATGAGATTTGGGCAGGGGAAGAGGGTATATTGAGAACAATGAGAACAAGCACCTCAAAGTCTTGGAATTTTCAGTGTGAAGCTAAACAATTGGAGATAAGGATGGTTTATTTGAGATTACAAAGAACAGTGTTCCAAAGAGAGAGGACGAATTTCGAGAGTTGCAGAAGGTACGTTGATTGTGTTTTTTCCAAAGGATCCATAGGACAAAGTCAGGTGAAATAATCCAAGCTCTCTATTCAGAATGGGATTGTCAAATGGGGAAATAGGCCAATTACTATTCAAATCTAGGGAGCAAGTCTCTAGTCAGAAAGGTTGTCTAAAGAAATTGAAGAAATGGTTTCAAAGATCCAAGGTCAAAGGAATAGAGTGGAAAATATGTTCATAGTTATATATATGTTCATAGTGGAAGACCCATATTTTCCATGAATTTATCTATTGGTTGGTGTCTGTCATGTATCCAGGGAAGTGTTTTGTCATGAATTCCCAAGGAGAGAACGTTCTGCAGGTGTCCAACCAGTTAATCTGCCAAGCCCTTTTCTATCCTGAATCAGAGTCATCCATCCAATTTTCGGATGATTCGCTGGTACAATATTATGATAACCTTGCAAGTGAAGAATTTAATCAATTCATGTTTTATTTGAAACCTGACATGAAGCAGTTTCAGCCAGATTGCAAAGAGTTTGTTGTGGAGGTTTTTGATGCTGAGACTCGTCCAGTGTTAAGTAATATTGATCTAGATGATGAGGAACAGGGAGCCGAGAAGAGAAAAAAACTTGCTGAAGAACCTACATCTAATTCACCTAGTTTTTATTTACATTTGGGAGAAGAGAAAAATGCTCCTTCTTCACCCAGGATTCAGGAAGTTTCTCATGAACAAGTGCCCTTGATCAAACAGTTGTTTTCACAAATTGAGGAAAGAAATCAGAGGATGAAGGCCAACATGGAGGCCCAAGCTGAACATCAAGTTGTTGTTGATCAAAAAATATTGTTGACTGTAATGGATATTGAGAAAGATCAATTTATAATTTCCCTGTCACATCCTACAGATATGTCAATTGGTTCTTCCAACAATTTCAACGCTGTAAATGTGACTGTGGATGTGAAGAAAATCCCACTGATGGATAAAATGAATTTTCATATGCAAACAGGTTAGTTGATTGTAAATGACCTCACAAAGACTAATGCAATGAAAATAAAGGCAGAGAATATGTTGGGTAAATTAATTAAACAGTTAAATTTAGAGAAGGCTAACTCAAGAGCCTTAACAGTTCAAAATGGGGAATTGAAGAAAATCATTATAAAGATTGGAGTAGACCCCAATGACAAGACTGATGTGCATAAATTCATGCAAAGTGCTGAGGTAGAAATATCCACATTAGGGAAAAAGTTAAAATTACCTACTGGAGAACATTCGATATCTGTAGAAGTTGCAGAGGTAGAGAAGGAAAAGGAAAATTTGTTGCAGAAACTCATGCAAAAGGATGAAGAAATCTCCAAAATAAAGCAGACTGCAATTTCATTGCAAAATCATATTGATAACCATAATTGTACTTTTGTTTTTCCTACAGGTGAGGAAGATCCTCAAGCACAAATTGTCCAATTAAATACTGAGTTGTAGATGGCTGAAAGAGATCGAAAGAAGGCTCAAACAGATATGGACACTGCAACAAAGTTGATGAAATTCATAGAAAATGAAGCTGACAAGTACAAAATGGATTTCCTAAATGCTGAAGTTGAGATTAAAAATCTCAAAGAAATACTGAAAGGAAATCTCTCACTGATACAAGCCAAATATATCATTTGGACTGATATCATTTCAGAAATGAAATCTAATTAGTGCTTCCTGATGATAATTGCAAAATAGAAAAGCCTTATTTTAGAATGTGAAGAACCAATCATGTCTGATAAGCAAAAAGGAATTAATAGAGTCGTTTGGGCCAGAAGATTCATTGATTTTATTAATTCTAAATCATATCATGAATTAGAGGAGAATGACATACAGGACAGAATGTTGTATGCAGTAGAAATTAACAAAATGATTGTCAGAAATGATCTCAGAAAGGCTGCAGAAAAGAAGCTAGTGGAAATCAAGGAAGAAGTAAGTCAATTTGATAAGTCATTTGATAAAATGACAAGAGTAGGCTTGCCATCATGTTGGGGAGCTGAAGGAAATATTTTGCCATGGAATTCTTATGAGAACTTACTAGTATTGACAAAAAGCAAAGTTGATAACAGGCATGAAAAGACTCGGGTGCTTAAAGGAGAAAAAATGGTCAACTTCTTGCAGATAAATTTTCAACTCTTGTGGATGGTAAAGACTCTTTTCACAGAAATACCATCCTATGATCGAATTACTGCATTCAAATTGGAATATCACAATATGAAACATTCATCCAGGACGAAGGTAGAAATATGGAAAAAGTGCAGAGCTTGGACAATAGACCTGCCAAAAGGATCAACATCAAAGAAAGACAAATCAGTTGACCCAGGAAAAGAAGCCACATCATCAACAATTCCTACAAATTAGGTTATTTGTTTTATTTCTGAAGACAATGTAATTGTAATAAGATATTTTCAAGGCATGTAATGAATAGCCTTCGAAGTCCTAAGTAGTTTTTGTAGTTAGGATTTGTTACAGCAGTTCCAAATTGCTTTTTACTGTATTTAATGTAATTTTCAAGAGAAGGAAAGGTTCTGAGTTTTGGACCTTCAGACAATTATTTTTGTACACAAAAATTCAAAGATTAATGAATGAGTAAGCAAGTTTATAGAATTTTTTTTATGTTGAAATGTATCCAAGTTTATATTATGTGTTTTCTATCTATGAATAAAAAAAAATTTATGAGTAGCAGGTCTCTTTTTACTTCTGTATGTAAGAGTTAAAAACCTTTATTGGAACTCCTTTGTTTTAACTATTTCTTTTATATATTTCTTCTAGGGTTTGAAATGATATTTTTTTGTATAAAACAACATACCAGTTTGGACTTCTTCTTACATTTTCTTCTAGTCACTTCATTCAACATCAAAAAATGGTAGCATTGTGAAGCATTCATTATAATTTACATTTAAGGGTTTGATCATAAATACTTGAGGGTTAATAAAATAGAGACATATATATTCGTGACATAATCATATAAATGTCTTAAGCACTGATTCCTTATCATAGCTAAGGGATTGTCTCTTAAGGTACAAAAAAATACATGGAAGAAAAAATGGAAGACATGAAGAATGATATAAAAGTAGACATGGAAGGTTTGAAGGAAGGTTTGACAAAGTTTATAAAAGAAATGATTCCTAATGGCAAAAAGATAGTAGAGGAAACTCATGATGAGAACAAAATAAATTTTAATCGTGATTTCATAAACTCTAACGTTGGATTGAAGACCCACCATATTCCAAAGATTGATATGAGGAATTTTGATGGCAAGGATCTCGTAACATGGATACTACATATGGAACAATATTTTGATCTCAATAATGTGAAAAACACACAAAAGTACTCCTTGAAACTTTATATTTAGAACAAAATACATGTGTATGATCTCGATGGATTTTCTCCCGTAAAAACAATTTCATTTGGTCAATTTTTACGGAGGAAATGATAGCACATTATGAGGATACAAAGAGAAACACCTTCTTTATCCAATTGATAAATCTCAAACAAAAGGGTTCAATGGTGGAGCACGTTGAGGACTTCCAAAAATTGGATATAAGGGTAGGTGATATTCCAGAGGAACATATGATTGATGTCTTCATAGGGACTTCAAAGGATAACATCCAACATGAGGTTCACCTTTGGGAACCTGATTCATTGGGGAAGGCATTTAGCTTGGAAAGAAAAATTGAATGTAAAATTATGGCGACAAGGAAGCCTTCCACTCACATCTATAAATATGGAAGTGTTGCTACACCTAGACTTCCGCAACCTACAAGGTTGACACCACAACAATTGGAAGAAAAAATAGAAAACTACCTTTGCTACAGTTGTGATAGAAAATACACTAAAGGTCATAAGTGTGCTAAGAAGTAATTATTTTACATATATTGTGAAGAGGAGGAAGAAAAGGAATAAGAAACTTCAAAATAAGAGGATATACACCAGTAACCAACCCTAGAGAAGGAAGAAATGGATCTGACCATATCCTGTAATACATTGGCAAGAATTACCACTACTCAAACTCTCAAGATAGAAGGACATATCAAGAAGAAAAAGGTAATAATGTTGATTGACTCGGGTAGTACCCATAATTTTATTCATTTTAAGGTAGCCAAGGAATTGAATTTTTTCCTATACCCAGCACCAGAATGTCAAGTGATGGTTGCAAATGGAGGAACTATAAATTTCTTTGGAAAATGCCATAATATCAAGCTAACCATGGGGGAATATGTATTGAATAGTCCTATGATTTCCATTCCAATGGGAGGTGTTGATGTTGTACTAGGAGTACAATGGTTACAATATTTGGGGACTGTAACTTTTAATTTGTAAGAAATTTTCTTGAAAAAAAAATTGGAAGGAAAGGAAGTTGAAATATGGGGTATCGCAAGGAAGTCGGGAAAGATAATAAGCTCTAATGTCATGAAAAATCTTCTGAAGAAAGAACAACAAGGCATAATTGCACAATTATGCTCACTAGAAGTTCCAACATCAAAATCATCTATCTCTACAGATCTCCAAAAAGCCTTGGACAATCATTCCAAGGTGTTTGAAACTCCCAAAGGACTCCCACCTATTCATGATCATGGTCATGCTATTCATTTGATTCTAGGAATTGTTCCTCCAAACATCAGGCCTTACAAATATATTTATGTCCAAAAGAGCGAAATTGAACGTATGATTGCAGAAATATTAGAGGCTGGTATAACTCAACCAAGTCAAAGTTTTTTCTCTGCTCCAGTAGTATTGGTGCACAAGAAGGATGGATCATGGTGCATATGTTTGGATTATAGGGAGCTCAATAAGCTCACTATTAAAGATAAATTTCCCATTCCTATGATTGATAAATTATTGGATGAATTTCATGGAAAATTTTATTTTACCAAGTTGGATCTTTGTTCAAGATATCATCAAACTAGAATGAAGACTGAAGATATTCCAAAAACAACATTTCGAACTCATGAGGGTCATTATGAATTTTTGGTCATGCATTTTGGCCTTACCAATGCATCTTATACATTTCAAGGGTTCATGAATTCCATTTTCAAACCCTTCCTTAGAAAATTTGTGTTAGTATTTTTTGATGATATAATAATCTACAACAAGTCTTGGAAGGATCATGTTTAACATGTTTAGAGGGTGCTCTAACTGTCAGAGGAGAAATAATTATATGCAAAAACCTCCAAATTTTTCTTTGGAGTACAATAGGTTGAAAATATGGGTCATATTGTATATCATGAGGGTGTTAAGGTAGACCCTAACAAAATTAAAACCATTAAGGAATGGAAATTCCCCACAACCATAAAGCAGTTGCAAGAATTTCTTAGGTTAACAGGGTATTATCGCAAGTTTGTTAAGAATTACGAGAGAATAGCAGCACCTCTAACAAAATTATTGAAGAAAGATTCATTTTCATGGAATCCTGAAGAAACTAAGGCCTTTGAACATCCTAAAGAGGCTATGTTCCTAGCACTGGTATTAGCTATGGCAGACTTCACAAAAATATTTATTATGGAATGTGATGCCTCGGGAAATGGAATTGGCGTTGTTTTAATGCAAGAAGGAAGACCCATTGCTTTTGAAAGTCATCTGATCAAAGGAAAGTATTTACATAAAGCTATTTATGAGAAGGAAATGTTGGCAATACTACATGCACTGAAGAAATGGTGACTTTACCTAATGGGGAGAGACTTCAAGGTAACTGATCATGATAGTCTTAAATAATTTTTGGAACAAAGAATATCTTCAGAAGAGCAACAAAAGTGGGTCACAAAGATGTTGGGTTATGGCTTTGAAATCATCTACAAAAAAGGGAAGCTAAAAGTTGTTGCAGATGCACTCTCAAGTAAGGATGAAGAGGTGGAAGCATTGTTTTGTGCCATTTCTATTATCCAACCAAATTGGATAACTGAAGCAAGGGATGAATGGAAAAAGGACAAAGAAGTGTGGACACCCATTCAGAAGTTGCAGCAAGATCCTAGTACATCTCATACATTTAGTTGGAAAAATGATTCCTTATGGTACAAAGATCGCTTATATCTTTGTAAGAATTCGAACTAAAAAAAAATATTATTTTGGAATTTCACACTTCTCCCATAGGAGGACACTCAGGATTTTTAAAAACATACCACAAGGTGAAGAAATATTTTTTTTGGGATGGCCTTAAATATGATATTCAAAATTTTGTGGCAGAATGTTTGGTTTGCTAGCAAAATAAAGTTGAGACAATTAAAACCCCGGGTCTTCTACAACCTTTATCCATTCCAAGTCAACGTTGGGAGGAGATTTCAATGGATTTTATCACATGTTTACCTAATTCTGAGGGAAAGAGTGTCATCATGGTGATAGTTGATAGACTTACCACGTATGCACATTTTTGTGCGTTATCTCATCCATTTAAAGCAAGCACAATTGCTACTGCATTTATGGAAACAATTCAAAAGCTACATGTAAACTCAAAGATTATTGTAAGCGACAGAGATCCCATTTTTACTGGAAATTTTTGATGGAATTATTTTCTTGTTTGGGTACTCAACTAGCTCATAGCTCATCTTATCATCCTCAATCCGACGGTCAAACTGAGAAAGTGAACAAATGTTTGGAAGGATATCTTCTTTGTTTTGTATCTGATAAACAAACACAATGGGTCAAGTGGTTACCTCTAGATGAATGGTGGTATAACACTTCCTTCCATACTACAAAAAAAATGACCCCATTTATGGCACTTTATGGATATCAGTCACAGTCCATCACATCATGTTTAAGAGAAAATTCTAAGGTTCAAGTAGTGGAAGATCACATCAAGCATCAACAACAAGTTCTCCAACTCTTAAAGGATAACCTAAATTTGGCACAAAATCGAATGAAACAATAGGCAGATCAAGAACGCAGTGAGAGAAGTTTTGATGTAGGAGACTAGGTATTTTTACGGATACAACTATACAAACAAATGTCCCTCAAGCAAGCTAAGAAGTATAATAAATTATAGCCAAAGTACTATGGTCCTTACAAGATGTTGCAAAATATTGGTACTATGGCATACAAATTGGAGTTTCCTCCTCTTTCTCGAGTGCATCTATTTTTCCATGTTTCATGCTTAAAGAAGGTTATAGGTGATAAACTTCCAGTTCAAACAATATTGGCAGAACTTGAGGAGGAAGGAAAAATCATATTAGAACCTGAATCAATCACGGAAACAAGAAATCAACAGTTACGAAATCGTTCAATTTCAGAGTATCTCATCAAGTGGAAGAACTTACCCACTAAAGATCCTATATGGGAGGATGATAATTTTATACAGAAGCATCCAAAGCTACTCAAGCATTGAGGAAAACACTTTTTTGAAGGAGAATGGCATGTTAGGTCCCTATATTACTAGTGTAGACCCTTATTGTTGTTAGTGTAGCCCCCTTATTGTTATTTTTGTACCCTTGTAACCCCCATATTGTTATTATTGTGCCCTTACATTATTATTGTTAGGTCGACTAGGATTATATCATGACCCCATGGAGTCCTATATATTGAAAGGAGGTTTTGTCATTATCATCCAAGAATTGCTCATTTATGTAATGTAAAGGAGGTTTCCCCCTCGATGTGGATGATTTCTAAGGCGTTGATCTCTCTTTTCTTCTATTTTTCAAGCTGGTTTCATAAAAATCTATATAACACAACTAGAGCATTATGTTGAAAAAGGTAAAGAGTTATAGGTTTACAAACTAAAAATGTATTTATATGGTCTGAAACAATCTCCCAAAATGTGGTACCAAATTTTTTATTCTTTTGTATCAGGAGTGGGGTTTCTAAGACCCATATTAAAGCATTGTGCATATTACAAACAAGATGATGGTCATTTTCTTATTATCACTTTGCACATAGATTAGATTTTATTCTTCGGTAATAATAAAGATGTGATTCATGATTTTAAGTATTATCTTTTATTAGAATTTGATATGAGGGACTTGGGGGCTACGAAATATATCTTAACAATGGAAATAAGGAGAGACAAATTGAATAGAAATATTTGGTTAAGCTAGAGTAAGCATGTAAACTATGTGTTATACCATTTTCACATGGCATATTATAGACCATTGAGTGTTTTGATTTCTATGGTAACTAAAATTCCAGTTGAGAAGTGCCCCAACACTCACATAGATGAAGGATATGGATTCTATTCCTTATGCTAATGCATGGGTAGTTCGATGCATGTAATGGTATCACTATATTATACTAATCATTTCCCAAGCAGTGAGATTCTTGAATTTAATCATGGCTAATATTAGATGTGAACATTGGGATTCAGTAAGAAGGGTCCTTATGTATTTACAAGGTAATTTATAATATTACATTTGCTATCATATTCGTGTTTGAGGGGACCCAAACTCAGTGAATGTATAAGGTTAATGTAGATTTTGTTTAGGTAAGGGATATAGATAGTAGGAAATCTATGGGTGGATACATTTTCCAATTGTTTGGTGAGCTAGTAAGTTGGAAGAGTGAGAAACAAGTGGTGGTCACTTTTCCCACTATAGCGGAAAGGTATATGGTAGCTACTGATTCTTGTAAAGAGGTTATTTGTATTATGAACTATATTCAAAAGTAGGACTATGTCAAAGAGCTATTACAGTTCAATATGATAGTGATAATGGCATTTGTCTAGTAAAAAACCTAACCTTTCAAGTGAATAAAAAGCATATAGATATCCATTAGCATTCCATTAGGGTTGTGGTAAGAAATGGAAAGGTGATACTAAAGAAAGTTGAGACTTTGCCTAATGTTTTGGATGCATTGATAAAATAGATGAGCATAGGAAAACTCAAGTGGTGTTTTCATTCTATGGGCCTTATGGCCCCTAGCAATTAGCTCACATTTTAATGCATTCTCCCTTATAGTCATGCAAGGTAAATGATAATTGAGATAATGTTGGCATAGGTGTTTTGTACACCTTGTAGTCTTGTAGTGGAGCAAGGAATAAAGGTCGAGGAGTAGCAAAGCATAACTATGGAATAGTGGTGGAAAATTAACAAAGATTACTAGTAGGCAATGAATGCTAAGAAAAAATAGTTAGCTAATTAATTTTCTTGCATGTAGAATTGGAAAATCATAAATGGTTTATGGTTTTATTATGTCTATTTATTGAGTGCTAGTGTTGGAGGAAATAAAATGTTAGTTTTAACTTACTACTATCATGCTACCAAAATTTATTTGCAAACTTTATGCTATTCCTAAAGAATTTTGTTGAGAACATGGAGACTATAATGTATTGTAATTATTCAAATGTTAAATACCTTGACCATGATTTTGAGTGTAAGGTTTTTCTCCTATAATAATTTTTAGCAAAAAGTCTTTTTTTAATAATTTTCTTTTCTTTTTTAATTTATTTTAATTTATTTATTTTTTTTTAATTTATTTATTATATACCAATATTTATTTGAAATATTAAATTATATCATTAATTTATATAGGGATTGTGTTTCGCACTTCTACATATTTTCATTTTCTAATATCATTAAATTTCCACAAAATACAACATTACTAGAAATAATTTCAAGACCACATCCCATGGCCATGAGAAGGACTCAACACTATAGATACATATTTAACATCTCATCATTATTCCTCAAAACATTACCTAAACACTTTCTATCGTCTCATCATTATTCCTTGTGTTATCACATGCATGTGACGGGGCAAACAAGGTGACTATAAAGACCTATGTTGTTTTAATATTATATTTTGTGTGTAATGGAAGGATGGAACCAAAACAAAATATTTAGATTATTAGCTTTCATGAACGGACATATGACTCGAGCTAACTTAAAATTATTAACTTTTATGTTTGGAAATATGAGTGGGGTGTGCTTGTAAAGTTTTCATCTTTCACAACGGTTGACTGAATGAAAGTTCAACAACAGAATGTATGCAGTGCAGCAGTGGTGTTTCAGGCTAAGTAGTCCAGATATTATAGCCTCGTTTACAACTAAAGTGTGGCGGTGATTAGCTAGAAATATGAAATGTGTGAAACAAAAACATGACAAGTCAATATTCCTTCAATCAGCAACTTTTTAATGACTAGAAATTTTGACGTACAAATAGAATTTGGTATTTGTTCATAAAGTTTAATTTTGTCGTTAGTATCAGAAGTTTGGTTAGTCTAGGGTTTATCTCACCAAAGTTGGTTTCACGGTTTCTTTTTGTCTTTGATAAAACCAACCTCTCTAATCTATGTAATCGATGATAGGCAAGTGAAATATTTATTATGCAATACATCAAGGCGCTATTGTTTCTCCTAGGTAGTTGAAGCTGGAGGCAGGAAAATCTAGCCCATCCCTGATTGGATATATATTACACAAATGCAACTCACTGAGGGGACGTTCAATGAGTGAAGGTATGTGGTGGTATTGCAAACCACGTCGTAATGATACTATTGCTTCGTTGACATCGTCATTTAGTATTCACATCTACAACCGAGTGAGTATCAGAAGAATTAATATTTTATAATGTGTTTGGGGTTCTGTTGTGACCAGCAACAACCCCCCTTCTTATTTAATATTAGTAATAATACTAAATAAGTGGGGACCCTTAGTCAAGAAATCCAAAAAATTAATTTAGAATTTATTTCCTTTCTCAAATAAAACTCACTATCATAACTTAGGGAAATTCCTTTGAAAACCTTTAAAATAAACCTAAGTTTATGATAGATCAAAACATAATCTTTCTTTGAATAAAAATACCACATCCATCACAAAAAATGGATATCCTTTGTGAAAGCAAAATCTTTTAAAATTGTGATTCCGCGATATTGCGATAGCACGATCCCAAAGAACTATACATTAAAGTATTTATCGCAAACCGCATATCGCAGAAAAGTTGTTTAATAAGTTATATTTTGTGAAATTGCGATTCTGCGATGTTGCGATATTACGATTTCGCGATAATATTAGATTGTGATTTGCGATGTTATGATTTACGATGATTGTGATCCGCGATATTGCAATTTTGCGACATTGCACAGCAAATCGCAGATCGCATTATCACAGATTCTTCTAGCGCAGATCGCAGATCGCAGATCGCAGATCGCATTTTCATAAATAAATATCCGTTATGCGCTTTGATGTCAAAATTAATGAATGGATTGTTAATCATTGATGGAAAGGATTTTGTTTTGATTGAAAGGTTGTTTCACGTTTTTAGCCGCCTTCAGCATTTAAAACTATCCCGTCACCTTTCTCATCTCATTACTCTCACTTAATTCGTAACACCGCAGGCGCGAAGGAGCAGAAGACTATACAAAGCATTCACAGAGCATTATGGGTAAGAAAGAGAAAGTTCCAAGTGCTGAAAACAAAGAGATGGCTTCCCTATATGCGGATACTACATGAAATAAGGACGCTGGTATCACTACCTGGGAGGGCATGCATAATCTGCTCGAAGAAGAAAATCCCAGGGTAATGGAAGTCACAGCTACTACTGGATCAAGTAATTCCTCTGAAGCGTCTCTTACGGAATTGGCTTGTTCATTTCTTCACAGAATAGCAGTAAGACCGAGAATTCTTCCGTATACAGATATGATAAAATGGGTGCTGGATAACACCGATATTTCGGACAGGAAATTTAGAACTCCAGGACAAGAACTCATCAGGTCATTCACTACAGAAGATTTGAGGCTTATGTATCACTTACCGGAGCCTTAGGCGACTTACAACAAACAATTTATGGAGAAATTCGCCAGAGAAAATGCAAATTTGGCGGAATGCACCAAGGAATGGACCAAGAGAGAGGAGCCATTGAAGAAAAACAAACACGGTATGTACAGTACTGGTTCGCTCACCTCTCCATATTGTTTTTCTGCTGCTATGTTATGCAGACTTTTTGGAAAGCCTGACATAAATATGGTCTTGCCTGAATGGCTCCCTTTGTTGAATGTTGCTGTTAACGCTACAATTGTAGACTGGGCCAAAATCTTGTCTGATAATTTGGCCACTACCATTTTCAATTACCGGTATAAACGGACTATTTCTCAGAGGATTTATCCTCCTTTTTATCTATCTGCATATGTTATGGATTCAATTTTTTTTGTTTCTAAATTCCCTTTGATGGGTTGGCAATGGACAATTCATGATCCCTTGCCTATTCATGTCTATCACAAAGAGTTGTGGGAATCAAAGTTTGTTCCTCATTTTTACAAAATTTGCCATGGAATAATGTTGCCTCTGTACAGAATATTGTATAATAAGGATGCTCCAAGGTTATCCCCGGAAGTAGAGGTCGACATTCTCCCTGTTGCAAGATGGTTCGGAGAAGAGTTGTTTACTTATGTGAGGGTTTTTGGAAGCTCTGCTTCCCCCCATGTTTTACCCCTGTATGTTCCAAATAAACTTGTAGCTCGGGAGATTGCTTATCAAACCTGTGGTGAAGGAGGTTTGACAAAGGAATTAAAGGAGAAGAAGAAGGGCATTTAGCCACAATTTCCCGTAGCCTGTGGAGCATTTTCATTGTTTGATGTTGGTCACACATTCAAAGAGGTAAGAAATATTACATGCTTACAATTGTTCAAGTTTTCGAGAAGGTTATTTGATCCAATTGATGTTGTTAAAAATTTCACCACTGCAATCAATGTAAGAGTGTTTTTTGGAGAAGAAGATCCTTTTGATGATATGTTTCAAACAAAATGTTCATTTAAAGAAGTTTTGCATTTAGCTCAAACACAGTTATCCCCAGAAGATTTTCAGGAATTTAAAGTTTACAGAGAGAGAAGACTAACTACTATCCCTTTGGAAAATTTACGCTTGGAACCCGCAAGGGAACCAACTCCTAGTGTCAGTCTTAGTGGCAACTCAAATACAGAAAAGTCTAAGTCGAAGTCTGACAAAGAGACTTCTGAGCGTTCTAAAAATATTGATAATGATGAAAGCTCAGTGAAGGATACAACTCAATCTAAAGAGCTTTCACAACAACACACTTTTACCACTCCACAATTGAATCTTCCACCTCTCAATGTACAACAACCGACAGTCAGGACTGAATTGGACAAAGAATGGGAAAATTTTAATCAATTTCTTAATGTAGAAGGACAGAATATACAGACCCTTGTACAGACAACAAAAGTTTTGAGCACGGGAATAAGTGGCACCGTCACAGAAACTGAGCATATACCTATCACTCCCTCTTCTGAAATTGTACTCAATATAGAGGACATTCCTCCTCTAGATGTATTCTACAGCCCGCAGTATAAAGAAGTAGTGAGGAAGCAGAGGAAAAAGAGAAAGTTAGAGAGCTCAATCTCTACTGAGGCAGAACAATTAGACGTCTTATGGAAGGATCCTGCTACGGATCCAACTGACAATATTGCCAAGTTATCTCAGATTACAGGAGCTTATGCCTCCACAACTATTGATAAAGCATCTGAGGTAAAACTATTATTAAATGAAAAAGAAGATTCTTACTGGACATATCTAGTAAAACCCCACAGTCAATGCAATGCGCTTAGTTGCATCATTAATTCTGCTGAGAAGATTGCTCCTACACTTGCCAATTCTGTCTTTTCGGGGTAGTTGAAATCTGAAGTCGGTCAACCACCTCTTCTCAAAACAATGCTGGATGCTTGCAAGATCAAAGATCAAATTCATAAGTAGATAGTTGATAGTCTTTATTTTTAGATTTAGTTTTAGTTTTACTATATTTTTGCCTAGGAAAAGGACGGTCATTTAAACCAAATCCTAAATTTATGTAATAAACTATTTTTAGACTTTAGTTATTAGTATTTAAACCCTTCTCATGCATTTAGAGAGGGGTCCTGAAATTTGTCAAAAACTTATCCTCAGAACATGCACTTCTGCACCCTCAGAGGAGGTTTTGATAAATGAATGGAACGAGATTTACTGATATCTGTGTCTAATATCTGTTACTGATGTTGCATTTCTGTACTCTTGATAGATGTTGGATTAAGAAAGAGATAAATCATTATTGCTTCTAGCTCATGAGTAGAACCAGTTATAAATGGTATTTTTATCTCTTAACTGTTTCTGTTTCTATGTTAAAAGTGATATTTATGTTTAGTTGTTTATATGTTAATGTTTGAATATTTGAGTTATCATTTGGCATTTTTGTATGGTGATAATTATTTATTTGTGCTTGATATATGAATAGCTTAATATGCGATATGTTTTCCACAACTGTTTCATCTAACTTTTTATGTGAAATAGTTTATCTTTATTGAATTATTTTCTCATAATAATTGAATGATCTTTATTATCAATTGTTATCTGAGATCCTTTTAGATCGCATATATTGAAAGATTACATCCTGGGTTAGTTTAGAATTAGATATTTCTTAGAATACAGTTTGCATATGAATAGATTAGAGATAGATTAAAAGCATTTTAATTAGGAATTTTAGAAAAGAAATAGAAAATCTCAAACACACACACACATATTGGGAAACTTGTCCCATTATCCCCAGTTGGACCCACTACACCAAACGAAAATGGAGTTGCTAACCAAGGTCCGGACCGGGTGGGTATCCCCCTTGTTGTAGACCCAATTTTCGGGGCTTCAACATATTTGGCACTAGAAGGAGGGCCTAAAACTATGAATTGCAAGTGAATCTAAATCTAAATACCATTCTAAGAGTAAATCACCCTCATCATCTTCCCCGACTTCTTCATCATACTCAAAAATTTTAAATCTAGAACCAGAAGTCGAAAGAAGAACAGACACTGCCACAAACCCTGACTTTTCAGAAGAATCTGCTATTGAACCTCATGAAGTCGAATCTTTGATTCATAAACTTCATCGATTTTCAATATCACCTCAAAGGTCTGATAAATCTCAAGGCAGTGTGACTTCGCAATATAATCCTACTCATCCTCTCACTAGATTACAGAGTGAAAATCTTGGCATTCATCCAACTGAGTTACCTCTACCTACAAGAAAAAGTGCTAGGAAATCACCCAAAGGGTCTTATAGTGAGACTCTTTCATCATCATCATCCATCTCCAACACTTCATCGTGAAGTCAACCACCCACTCCTCCACTTCAGACTACTGTCCATCAGTCCACTCAATCTTCCACATCTCCTTCTCAAATCATAATATCTTCATCTTCACAGTCACAAATATTATCATCTGCACTTTCATCTATTAGTAGTTTAGCGATGGCCCAAATGCCGTGGAATAATCCAGGGGCAGTCTTAATGCCTGCACCCTTGAGTCAAATACCAGCCCATCCTGAAAAATGGCTGCCTAAGTTTAATCCTGAAGCAGACATGCTAGCAGAAGAACATATCAAAAACTTTATGTTATCCATAAATCTCAATGGAGTTGTTAATGAAGATCCTGTTGTCCGACTTTTTCCCTATACCCTACAAGGAGCAGTTGGATCATGGTATTTCTCATTACCATCTGGATCTATCACTACTTGGGATATCTTTCAAGATCAATTTTTAACTAAATTTGGTGATGACAGGTCTACAGCAACATTGATTAATGATTTGTCTAATCTTAGAGCTGATTCAAAAGAACTTGTCAAGGATTTCAATTCTCGTTTCAATAAATTGTTAAACAAAATTCATACTGCTTCCAAGCCGAGCGAAGAAGTGCGAAGTGAATGGTACATTTCTGCTTTGCCATCAAACATAGCAATCTTTGTTGATAAGGCTAATAAAACAACTTTAGCAGACAATATGAAGGAAGCAATAGCAGTAGAGAAACGAATCATTGCTTTAGAAAAGAAAAATGCAATAGAAGAACGGAAATCCAAGAAGGTAACTTTTAAGGAAGATCCCAAGAAAAAACAACCAAAAGATCCATTTGATTTAGAAGGATTGCAGAAAGTTTTGAAAACCATGTCCAATGAAATGGTTGATATCAAGAAACAAGTGGCAGAAACATCCTCTAAAAAATCTTTCAAACCTTTTAGAAGAAATCCTTCAACTGATCAAAAGCCACCAAATGCTATTACAAATGTTGAATCAGAAGAAGAAGAAGAAGAGACTATTACTGAAGAAACTACTGATGAAGAAGAGGTGGTAGAAGTACAAGGCATATGGGATTTCATCCTCCCAGATGAGGAAGACCAAGAAGCATCCCCGGTTAGCACTAGAAGTAGAAATTAACTTGATCCTCCTCAATCTACTCCTAAACCAAAGAGCGCAAGCTCATTGGTTAAGGATAAAGTTGCACCCAAGAAAACAACATGCAAAGCAATTCAAACTAGCCGAGTCCAAACAGATTCATCAATTCCATCAAGAACATTGATTGTTCTGGATGAAATGGAATATAACATTATAGAAGATATGAAGAAGACTAGGGCTAACATCACTTTTTATGAATTGAGCAAGTTAAAACACCAGCAAAAGGTACGTTTGAAAGAATTACATGTTGTACCAGAAAAACCTTTGCTCGACCCTGTAATTTCTCAAGCTTCTAATGATATGGGAATACCTCCAACTAATTCGATCAGTAAAGTTGACCTAGAAAATATCGCTTTAATTGGAGGAAGGTCGAGATCTCATACTCCTCCATTTCTTCTTACTTACGAAGTTTTTAATAAAAATTTGCATAACTGTTTAGTGGATTCCGGAGCTTCATCTAATATTCTACCAAAATCAGTATGTGAAAAATTGAACATTCAACCACAAAAATCTGTTGTGCGCATAGTGCAGTTAGATTGATCGCAAGTTGAAGTGATTGGCGAATTAAACCAGGTTACCATAAGGCTGTCATCAAATCCAAAGGTATGTCAAGTCATTGATATTTTAGTTGCAGATATTCCAGAATTTTATGGCTTAATTCTTAGCAGAGATTGGTCAGAAAAACTTCATGGACACTTTGCAACCGATTGGTCGCACATGTGGCTTCCTTATAATGGTAAACCAAATCAGATAAAGGTTGAACGAGAAAAGCATCAAAAATACATAGTAACAGAATTGGAAGGAGAGAATGAACCAGTTGCATACAACAATAATATCATTGGCAATTACTCAGTTGATTCTTTCTTAGGAAATTTCAATGCTCACACTTCACCTTATTTAGAACATTCTGCTTTATCTCAAATAGAAAATTTTTCTCAAACAGACAGTTCTAAATGTATTAATTTTGTAGATACTCCTGTAAATAAATCTTTATTTTGGAAATTATTTTTTGATGGTTCTAAGTCTAATGAAGGAGCAGGAGCAGGATGCGTGTTGGTTAGTCCAGAGGGAAACAAAATTATGCTAACCTGCAGACTTAAGTTTGAATGCACTAATAATACCTCAGAATACGAGGCTTTAATCCAAGGGTTATATAAAGCAATCGGATTGGATATCAAATATTTGCAAGTTTTCGGAGATTCAGAAATTGTAATCAAACAGGTACGCAATACTATACATTGTTTATCAGGTCATTTAAAGCATTATCAATCTTTAGTTCAAGATCTGACTGAACATTTTATAGCATTCAATATTTCACCAATTCCTAGAATCCAGAATGCTAGTGCAGACCTATTAGCCAATGTAGCCTCTAAGCTTATTCCTGCAGAAGACTTTAGTCCTGATCGATTTTCAATTGAATTAATATTTAGACCTTCGATTCCTGATAATGTTACCAATTGGACAATTTTCAACGATGATCTTGATATTGTAAGCTTCCTCACATCTGAAGGATCTTATACCAATCAAATAATTGATGAAGATCAACATGACAAACAATTACAACATGATAGCACTAATAATGCTATTCCAAAGTCAATAGTCAAGTTAGAAGACCTTTATGATTTGAAAGACCAATTTAAAAGATCTATCAATTCAAAATTACAAAGTTCAACTTTGAATTATGAATTAGTAAATCTAGGAACTGATACCAAACCACAAAATATCAACCTAGGCCTTGGTCTAACTCCTGAAGAAAAATCAGCATATGTTCGTCTTTTGAAACAATATAAAAGTGTCTTTGCTTGGAACTACGATGAACTCAAAACTTATGACACTTCTATCATCCAACATACTATCCCAATGATGAATGATGAGAAACCTGTACAACAAAAGCTTAGAAAAATCCATCCCAATCTAGAAAATAAAATCAAATCTGAACTCAATAAGTTATTGAAATCCAAAATTATTTTTCCTGTTCGACATTCTAAATGGGTTTCCAATATGGTTCCTGTTAGAAAGAAAAACGGAGATATTAGAATTTGCATTGACTTTCGAAATCTTAATAAAGCCTGCCAAAAAGATAATTTTCCTTTGCCTCCCATGGAGCAAATATTACAGGCAGTTGCAGGATCAGAATTAATGTCTTTCTTAGATGGTTTCTCTGGCTACAACCAAGTATTAGTCCATCCAGATGATCAATTGAAAACTACATTTAGAACCAAATGGGGCACTTATGCATATCAAAATATGCCTTTTGGTCTGATCAACGCTGGTGCTACATTTCAAAGAGCCATGGACATCGCTTTCAAGGGATTAGTTAACAAATCAGTGGTAACTTATTTGGATGATATAAATGTATATTCCAAAAAACGAAGCAATCATCTTAGAGATTTGAAGCAGATCTTTCAACGTTGTCAAAGGTATGGAATTTCACTTAATCCAAAAAAATCCTTTTTTGCATTAAGTGAAGGAAAACTTCTTGGATTCATAGTGTCAAAATCTGGAATTCATATTGATCCTGATAGAATCAAGGAGATTTCTAAAATATCCTTACCTCACAACAAGAAAGCTATGCAATCTTTCCTTGGCCAAATTAATTTTGTAAAGAGATTTGTACCAGATTTTTCAAGAATTGTATCTCCTTTACAAGCAATGATTAAAAAGAATTCAAACTTCAAATGGGGCCAAGATGAATATGAGGCATTCAATCTGATTAAACAAGCAATCATTAATGCTCCATCTTTAGCAACTCCAAATTTTTCCGATCCTTTTATTTTGTACACATTTTCCTCTGATAAATCTTACGCTGCAATTCTCACACAAGAAAATCAAGATAAAGCAGAAGCCCCAATTGCTTTCTTTAGTTCAAATTTACAGGGAGCTGAGTTGAATTACTCAGATGTGGAGAAACAAGCTTATGCTGTTTTTAAAGCAATTAAGTACTTCAGACCCTTTTTACTTAAAACCCATACAAAAATCATTATACCGTTTCCAGCGGTAAGAAATATTTTAGTCCAAAAATATGTGGGTGAGAAAAGAGATAATTGGATTACTGCCTTACAAGAATATGATGTTGAGATCAAACCAGGAAATAATGTTAGAGGTCAAGGCTTTTGCAAAATACTAGCTAGAACATCACAGATTTCTGAGAAATCATCTGAAGAGATACAAACGTATGAGGTAAGCCTAAACGATGTTGAATCATTATATGTTGATATCATTTTTTATCTAAAGAATGGATATGCTCCTCCAAATCTCGATCACACCAAGAAAAGAGCTTTAAGGTTGAAGGCTAAACAATATCAGCTTGTAAACGATGTTCTTTTTAAAATGAATTACGATTCCGTTCTTCTTAGATGTTTAGAGAAATCTGAAGCTGAAAAAGTCTTACAGGAACTTCATGATGGACCAGCAGGTGGACATTATGCTGGAGATGCTACTGCACATAAAATTCTTCGTGCAGGCTATTACTGGCCCACTTTATTCAAAGATTCACATAGCTATGTAAGAAAATGTCAAATTTGTCAAACCGCAGCTAGAAGACAAAAGAAACCATCATTGCCATTACAACCAGTAAACATTGAACATCCTTTTGATCAATGGGGATTGGACATAATAGGTGAGATCGTTCCTCACTCTTCTAAGCAACATAGGTATATCATTACCGCAACTGATTATTTTACGAAATGGGTAGAAGCAGTCCCTCTCAAGACTGCTAATGCTGAGCATATCATTGAATTCATAGATCAGTTCATAATCACCAGGTTTGGTTTACCTTCTGCTTTAGTATTTGACAATGCATCATATTTTTCTGGTAATGCTATGACTGAATTTGCACTCAAGAGAGGTTTTAAACTTAAATACTCTGCCAACTATTATCCACAGGGAAATGGGTTAGCCGAATCCACAAATAAAAACTTAATCAGAATCATTAAGCGAACCATTGATCAAAATCATAAAAATTGGCATAAGTCTTTAATATATGCTTTATGGGCAGATCGAATAACACAGAAGGCTTCTATTGGCACTTCTCCCTTTAATTTAGTTTATGGGAAAGAAGTAGTTCTTCCAACTCATTTAGCAATTCCTTATTTGGCCTTAGTTCAATATATAGATGAAGCACCAACTTCTTCCTTGCAACTAAGACAGATGGAAATAATTAAGTTAGAAGAACAACGAGAAAAAGCCAAAATAACTCATGCCCATCATCAAGCATTAGTAAAAGCTTCCTTTGATTCAAACATGATAACCAGAAAATACTTTCAGGTTGGAGATCTTGTTTTAAAATGGGACAAGGCTCATGAGGAAAAAGGAAAACATACGAAATTTCAACGAATGTGGCTTGGTCCTTTTCAAATTGCAGAAATCATAGGTCCATCTACTTTTATGTTACAGGATTTAACATGCAAAAGAGAGTCTTTACCTGTTAATGGACAAATTCTCAAAAAATACTTTCCATAGGAGATCATTATTCTATTTTATATATTAGTTTTCTTTATTTGTCAAAATAAAACGAATTGTTAATGGTTACATTTGGAATTCACAAAGAAGAGATAAATTCTCTTTTTAGATTTAGTTTCTTCATTTTTTATGAATAGAATTCTTTTCAGAATATTGATCATTGTTGTTCAAAGATACAGTTAAAAACTTTAGTCTTGAAATGATACTAGTTTCAACTTTGAAAACTTTGATGAAAGGCAACTTTTAGTGAAAAATTATTTTATATCAATTCAATGAAAGGTATCAATAACAAAAAAAAGTTTCTCTATAGAAAATTTCCTTCCAAAAAACTCTACTATGGTCGTCCAAAGCTATCTTAAGGAAACAATGATATCCTCCCCACTTAGAAAATTACAATGTTCAAAGAATTATCCAATGATACACTTTTTAACTTAGAGAGTAAGAGGTCTCATCACGAGCCGACTTATCATGATCATAGATACTATAGCTGGCTGACTTTGCCAATATTCCATACCATAACAGGGAAATGACTCAAGATTGTTGCAATCAAAAGATAAGGGGTCTCATCACGAGCCAGCTTGTTCAGCAAAGTTATAAATCAAGTGAATGGCTTTGTCATGAGTTGGCTACCAAACCAAGACATTGTTCTTTAAGAATAAAAAAGAAAATCAAAAGCAATAAGTGTGAATATGGATTTCTCTTTGAAAATTGTGTATTTATCTAAGTAGGATACAGGATCATTGCTGGGTAACAGGTAAGCCTGTCGAGGCTATAAACGCTTGCTGGCAGCAATGGCTCTACCTACGACAAATGAGAATATTTAAAGCTGATTTATAGAGAAGCCTTTGTTTTTATCTTTTTAAACCAAGTAATGACTTATGTAAATACAAGGACTAGCTTGAGGAAGTGAATAATCAAAATTTGAATATAGAAGGAATGAAATATCATTTATAGATTAAAGCATAATGTACTTTGTCTTTTTATAATAAAGTTTGATTTTCTGGAAAATTTTATGTTTTGAAAAGTTAGAAAATTCAAAAGAAAAGCAGAGATAACTGGTTCTTCCAAGTGAATCGCCAATTGTTGTGACCAGCAACAACCCCCCTTCTTATTTAATATTAGTAATAATACTAAATAAGTGGGGACCCTTAGTCAAGAAATCCAAAAAATTAATTTAGAATTTATTTCCTTTCTCAAATAAAACTCACTATCATAACTTAGGGAAATTCCTTTGAAAACCTTTAAAATAAACCTAAGTTTATGATAGATCAAAACATAATCTTTCTTTGAATAAAAATACCGCATCCACCGTAAAAAATGGATATCCTTTGTGAAATAAAAATCTTTTAAAATTGCGATTCCGCGATATTGCGATAGTGCGATCCTAAAGAACTATACATTAAAGTATTTATCGCAAACCGCATATCGCAGAAAAGTTGTTTAATAAGTTATATTTTGTGAAATTGTGATTCTGCGATGTTGCGATATTACGATTTCGCGATAATATTAGATTGCGATTTGCGATGTTGCGATTTGCGATGATTGCGATCTACGATATTGCGATTTTGCGACATTGCACAGCAAATCGCAGATCGCATTATCGCAGATTCTTCTAGCGCGGTGTCCAAAGTAAATCTTTTCATAAATAAATATCCGTTATGCGCTTTGATGTCAAAATTAATGAATGGATTGTTAATCATTGATGGAAAGGATTTTGTTTTGATTGAAAGGTTGTTTCACGTTTTTAGCCGCCTTCAGCATTTAAAACTATCCCGTCACCTTTCTCATCTCATTACTCTCACTTAATTCGTAACACCGCAGGCGCGAAGGAGCAGAAGACTATACAAAGAATTCACAGAGCATTATGGGTAAGAAAGAGAAAGTTCTGAGTGCTGAAAACAAAGAGATGGCTTCCCTGTATGCAGATACTGCATGCAATAAGGACGCCGGTATCACTACCTGGAAGGGCATGCATAATCTGCTCGAAGAAGAAAATCCCAGGGTAATGGAAGTCGCGGCTACTGCTGGATCAAGTAATTCCTCTGAAGCGTCTCTTACGGAATTGGCTTGTTCATTTCTTCACAGAATAGCAGCAAGACCGAGAATTCTTCCGTATACGGATATGATAAAATGGGTGCTGGATAACACCGATATTTCGGACAGACAATTTAGAACTCCAGGACAAGAACTCATCGGGTCATTCACTACAGAAGATTTGAGGCTTATGTATCACTTACCGGAACCTCAGGCAACTTACAACAAACAATTTATGGAGAAATTCGCCAGAGAAAATGCAAATTTGGCGGAATGCACCAAGGAATGGACCAAGAGAGAGGAACCATTGAAGAAAAACAGACACGGTATGTACAGTACTGGTTCGCTCGCCTCTCCATATTGTTTTGCTGCTGCTATGTTATGTAGACTTTTTGGAAAGCCTGACATAAATATGGTCTTGCCTGAATGGCTCCCTTTGTTGAATGCGGCTCTTAACGCTACAATTGTAGACTGGGCCAAAATCTTGTCTGATAATTTTGCCACTGCCATTTTCAATTACTGGTCTAAACGGACTATTTCTCAGAGGATTTATCCTCCTTTTTATCTATCTGCCTATGTTATGGATTCAATTTTTTTTGTTTCTAAATTCCATTTGATGGGTTGGCAATGGACAATTCATGATCCCTTGCCTATTCATGTCTATCACAAAGAGTTGTAGGAATCAAAGTTTGTTCCTTATTTTTACAAAATTTGCCATGGAATAATGTTGCCTCTGTACAGAATATTGTATAATAAGGATGCTCCAAGGTTATCCCCGGAAGCAGAGGTCGACATTCTCCCTGTCGCAAGATGGTTCGGAGAAGAGTTGTTTACTTATGTGAGATTTTTTGGAAGCTCTGCTTCCCCCCATGTTTTACCCCTGTATGGTCCGGATAAACTTGTAGCTCGAGAGATTGCTTATCAAACCTGTGGTGAAGGAGGTTTGACAAAGGAATTAAAGGAGAAGAAGAAGGGAATTTGGCCACAATTTCCCGTAGCCTGTGGAGCATTTTCATTGTTTGATGTTGGTCACGCATTCAAAGAGGTAAGAAATATTACATGCTTACAACTGTTCAAGTTTTCGAGAAGGTTATTTGATCCAAATGATGTTGTCAAAGATTTCACCACTGCAATCAAAGTAAGAGTGTTTTCTGGAGAAGAAGATCCTTTTGATGATATGTTTCAAACAAAATGTTCATTTAAAGAAGTTTTGCATTTAGCTCAAACACAGTTATCCCCAGAAGATTTTCAGGAATTTAAAGTTTACAGAGAGAGAAGACTAACTACTATCCCTTCGGAAAATTTACGCTTGGAACCCGCAAGGGAACCAATTCCTAGTGTCAGTCTTAGTGGCAACTCAAATAAAGAAAAGTCTAAGTCGAAGTCTGAAAAAGAGACTTCTGAGCGTTCTAAAAAGATTGATAATGATGAAAGCTCAGTGAAGGATACAGCTCAATATAAAGAGCTTTCACAACAATAGACTTTTACCACTCCACAGTTGAATCTTCCACCTCTTAATGTACAGCAACCGACAGTCAGGACTGAATTGGACAAAGAATGGGAAACTTTTAATCAATTGCTTAATGTAGAAGGACAGAATATAAAGACCCCTGTACAGACAACAAAAGTTTTGAGCACGGGAATAAGTGGCACCGTCACAGATTCCGAGCATATACCTATCACTCCCTCTTCTGAAATTGTACTCAATATAGAGGACATTCCTCCTATAGATGTATTCTACAGCCCGCAGTATAAAGCAGTAGTGAGGAAGCAGAGGAAAAAGAGAAATTTAGAGAGCTCAATCTCTACTGAGGCAGAACAATTAGACGTCTTATGGAAGGATCCTGCTACGGATCCAACTGACAATCTTGCCAATTTATCTCAGATTACAGGAGCTTATGCCTCCACAACTATTGATAAAGCATCTGAGGTAAAGCTATTATTAAATGAAAAAGAAGATCAGATACAAGCTCTGCAAAAACAATTGCAACAAGCCCGTGCTAACAGTGAAGCACAAATAAAACTTGAAGAGTTACAGCAAGAGCTTCAACAGATGCAAATTGGATATCAGAAAATTTTGGCAGATAAAGAGAAACAAATACAGATTATCCAAGAAGAGCACAAAGATGACCCTAAGCTTCCAGAGTTTATTTCAGAGTCTGTTTCTTTGAACAAACAACTACTACAACAACAAGACATATTATGCCAGAAAATCTCGCAATACAACTCTTTTTGTCAAGAAAGTGAAAAAATCACTAATCATGTCGTAGAATTACGACATGATTATGATTTAACTAATGAAAGAGTTACTAATTATATGGCATGGCAAAAGACAGAGGAAGGAAGAAGAGCAGGAGCACCGATCATCAATGATAGTCATAAAGAACTTCTCTTCAACAATTGGGATGTACAGCTCAGAGAAGCAGAAAAAGCAGCAAAGGAAGCAGCTACAGCAGCAGGAAATATTATTGATTGTGTAAATGAAAATTTGCACAAAGTTAATTTGATTTCAGAAATTATTCCGGGACACCTTCCACAAGCACATCAATTGCAAACATAATGGAGGCAAAAGGCTAATGAAAAGGCAAAGTCAAATCAAGAACTGACAAGATTAAACTGGGATTCTTACTGGACATATCTATCAAAACCCCACAGTCAATGCAGTGCGCTTAGTTGCATCATTAATTCTGCTGAGAAGATTGCTCCTACACTTGCCAATTCTGTCTTTTCGGGGTAGTTGAAATCTGAAGTCGGTCAACCACCTCTTCTCAAAACAACGCTGGATGCTTGCAAGATCAAAGATCAAATTCATAAGTAGATAGTTGATAGTCTTTATTTTTAGATTTAGTCTTAGTTTGACTATATTTTTGCCTAGGAAAAGGACGGTCATTTAAACCGAATCCTAAATTTCTGTAATAAACTATTTTTAGACTTTAGTTATTAGTATTTAAACCCTTCTCATGCATTTAGAGAGGGGTCCTGAAATTTGTCAAAAAATTATCCTCAGAACATGCACTTCTGCACCCTCAGAGGAGGTTTTGATAAATGAATGGAACGAGATTTATTGATATCTGTGTCTAATATCTGTTACTGATGTTGCATTTCTGTACTCTTGATAGATGTTGGATTAAGAAAGGGATAAATCATTATTGCTTCTAGCTCATGAGTAGAACCAGTTATAAATGGTACTTTTATCTCTTAACTGTTTCTGTTTCTGTGTTAAAAGTGATATTTATGTTTAGTTGTTTATATGTTAATGTTTGAATATTTGAGTTATCATTTGGCATTTTTGTACGGTGATATTTATTTATTTGTGCTTGATATATGAATAGCTTAATATGCGATATGTTTTCCACAACTGTTTCATCTAACTTTTTATGTGAAATAGTTTATCTTTATTGAATTCTTTTCTCATAATAATTGAATGATCTTTATTATCAATTGTTATATGAGATCCTTTTAGATCGCATATATTGAAAGATTACATCCCGAGTTAGTTTAGAATTAGATATTTCTTATAATATAGTTTGCATATGAATAGATTAGAGATAGATTAAAAGCATTTTAATTAGGAATTTTAGAAAAGAAATATCAAATCTCAAACACACACACACATATTGGGAAACTGGTCCCATTATCCCCAGTCGGACCCACTACACCAAATGGAAAAGGAGTTGCTAACCAAGGTCCGGACCGGGTGGGTATCCCACTTGTTGTAGACCCGATTTTCGGGGCTTCAACAGGTTCCTGCACTTTGAAGAAATGGACTAAATTTACTTTTAAAAACAAGATTCACGGATACATAAAATCATACGAAATCAAATTCAATCATTGGTGCCGACTATGGAAAATAGAAGGGTTATGGGCTCCATGCTTTTACAGGTATGGTCAATCCATATTTGGGAATTTGTGTTTAAACCAGCTTAGATCCATCTTAACTTCAGATCTATCAAGTGCCGAGAGGGATCAAATCTCTTGAGGTGAAAATCTATTTTTTGTGTTCAAAACTTGAGGAAAGGTTTGCACCTCGAGAGATTTTATCCCTCTCGGCGCTTGATAGATCCAGAGTTAAGATGGATCTAGGTTGGTTTCAGTTGTGTGCTGCCAAGGAAAATCTATCGAAGATATGACTAATTTTATCAATAATATGTAAATATATCAAATATTAATATAATCATTTTAAATATGCTAAATATTTATGAGATTAACTTGGTCATTTTAATTTTAAATTTTCTTAGTTACCTCAGTTTGTTGAGATGATAAATATTGGTAATAACTATAATGATGAAAATGATGAAATATTTTTTTGAATGCAAAGTGACAATAATACCGTTGAAAGATAGAAAATGTGAATAATAAGAATGTACTCATGTTACAAACAGTCTTCATTGTGATCAATCTCAAACTATTTTCTTCTACTATTCTTATTGCCACCCTTGTTAGTTTTGTTATATTTTCATATTGATTATATGAAAAAAGAAAATTTAAATCATAAACCATTTAAATCATTAGCTCGAGTTGTTGTAGTAAACATGATACCTTGTCTCTCTTGCTCTCCAATATTAATAGGTTTTAAATTACTATAACACAAAAATCATGGTACATTGTCAATAAATTTGTGTGCTTACACTAAAATCAATGCATATTGTTAATCCAATCACTTTAAAATTAATGTACCGTCATATATCCAATTACATCAAATCATAAATCAACATATACATTGAAACCAATGCATTTAATGCAAGCAATCAAATAAGATTAGAAAATAACTTCTACATTAAAATCAATGCACCTAATGCAAGAAATCAAATAAGATAAGAAATCAACATCTACATTGAAATCAATTCATTTACTCAAAGCAATCAAATAGGATTAGAAATCGCCATCTACATTGAAATCAATGCATTTAGTGCAAACAATCAAATAGGATTAGAAATAATCTACATTGAAATCAATGTATCTAGTGCAAGCAATCAAATATAATTATAAATCAACGTCTAAATTGAAATCAACACATCCAATGCAAGCAATCAAATAGTATTAGAAATCACCACCTACACTGAAATCAATGCATCTAGTGCAAGTAATCAAATATCATTAGAAATAAATATCTACACTAAAATCAATGCATATAGTGCAAATAATCAAATAGGATTATGCATCACCATCTCCACTTATATCAATCCATCTAGTGTGAGAAATATTCTTCCCTCTCTCCACCCTCCATCCATATCTATATCCCCCTCCATCTCTTCTTTTCTGTCTCTCTATCTCACCCCCCTAAACACACACACTCTCGCACTCCATATTTATCAATATCTTTGTCAATTCCCTCCTCTCCCCATCTCTCTCTCTCTTCTTCCCTCTCTTAACCTTCCATCTATATCTCTATCTTCCCCTTCTCTCCCTCTCCCCAGCTAATATCTCTCTTTCCTCCTTTTTTCCTCTATCCCTCTCTCTCCATCTTCCTTATCACTCACTCTCTCTCTCTCTCTCTCTCCACCTTTCTCTCTCTATGTCTTTCTTCTTACCTCCCTCTCCCTCCCCCTCCCCCTCCAAGTCCATCTCTCTTTTCCTCCCTCTCTCCACTCTCTCACATCCTCTCTCTTCCTTCCTCTCTTTCCCTTTCTCTCCCATCTCTCTCTCCTTCTCTCTCTCTCTTCACCCACCAACTATGTTACTATATCCCTCCCTCTCTCCTTATATCTCCTTTGCCCCCCCTTATCTCCATCTCTCCTCATTTGTCTCTTTATCTCAGCCCCAAACATACACGCTCTCTCTCATCTCCCTTGTCACTCCTCTCTCTCCATTTCTCACTCTCTATATTTCTTATTTCCTACATCTCTCCTCCTCCAACTCCATCTCTCTATCGATCCTTCTCTCCTCCTCTCTCTCTCTCTCTCTCTCTCTCTCTCTCCCTCCTAACTCCATCTCTCTCTCTCCCTCTCTCTCTCTCTCTTCCCTCCAATACTCTTTCTTCCCCCATCACTCTCCTCCTCTCTTTCATCCTTCCTCTCTCTCCCTTTCTCTCCTACCTCCCTCTCGCTTTTCCCTCCAATCCTCTCTCTTCCCCCATCTCTCTCTCTCTCTCTCTCTCTATCTATTCCCCCATCTCCCTTTCTTTCTCTCTCTCTTTCCACCCCTCTCTCTCCAACTCCATTACTATATCCATCCCTCTCTCCTTCTCTCTTCTTCTCTTCCCCCTTCTTTCCATACATCTTACTTTGTCTCTTTATCTCTCTCTCCATCTCTCCCTTATATCTCTCTCTCTCTCTCTCTCTCTCTATTTATTCTTAGTTATGTAAACTAATGAACATAAATATTCCTAAATATAAAGTAGATTATGGAGTAAATATGAAAAGAGGTTATACTTACTTACCATACTTTTGGTTTATTTATATTTTTATTTATTTACCAAACCTTTTTTATTTACTATGGTATTTGGCACATAGGCTTGTTATATAATTAGATTTTTATTTATAATCCTATTTGATATATTTGTATTTATTTACCTTACTTCGGGCAGGTTGATGCCACTAACTTTGTATCTGATGCAATATGTTTTTTTATGATAAATAGAAAATATTAAGGACCTACCAAATTCACAAAAAAAAAAAAAAATTTAAATTAAATTGTTATTTATTTACCATACCTCTTTATACCACTTTTATATTTATTTATTTACCATACCTCTTTATACCTATTTTATATTTATTTATTTATCATACCTCTTTATACCTCTTTTATATTTATTTATTTACCATACTTATTTTATAAATATGGTATTTGGCCCATGGTATCAATATTAATTTGTCCCATGGTATTGGTCCCATAGGCTTCATCTAAATAAAACCTATTTTTTAAGTTTTTTTAAATATAAAAAGGTTTATGGAGTATACATAAAAATAATTTTTATTTATTTACCATACATCTAGTGTATAAATATTTTTATTTATTTACGATAGCTGTAGAGTAAGTATAAAAATAGGTTTTATCTATTTACCATACCTCATGTTTATTTATATTTTTATTTATTTAAATTTTAAAATATTGAAACTTTGATGGGGAAATATTTATGTCTTTAAATGTTTTAATTTATCCATAGAATATGGGTTTTCTTTTTAAAGATTCATTTTATAAATATTTAATTAAAATAAATATTAATTAACTCTTTTCCTTTGATTTAGGAAATGGTATTGACTTTAGTAAAGAGTAAAGATGTTTAAAATTTTACTTAATTTGGAAATTCAATGTGATAAATTTTTTTGTTGAAGGTAAATTTATGATTCATTCAAATTAACGTATATAATTTACTATCCATTCAAATTATACAAATAATACATATTTTTATTTTAATAGTTAATCTCAATCCATTAATAAGTTTAAAAAGTTATATATAATCAAAATATTCAAGTTATATAAAATTCAAGATTAGGTTAATGCTTTGGCGGACATTAGAAAAAGTAAAATTTATTATTTTTTGAGAACATCACATACCCGACATCGAGGTCATACTGGGCTGTAGATTGCGCCTCTCGATTCCCAAACCCAGATCAGCCATTGGCAATCGGTAGGAGAACTGACCGCCAAACTGAGTCAGTCGCAGAGAAGATCAATTGACAGGCAGAGGTAAAAATGAGGTTCACACAAGGGCAACAAGATGGAGACCCCGTTTCCTCCAAACCGAAGATAAGAAAAGGTCTGTGGTCACCTGAAGAAGATGAGAAACTTATCAATTATATGAAGAATAAATACCTTATCGACTGCACCTGGAGCTATGTGGCCAAGCCTGCTGGTAAGTAATGAAGTACCAAGTTCCATTT
The DNA here is from genome assembly GCA_034641835.2 of Pinus albicaulis. Classification (NCBI taxonomy): domain Eukaryota; kingdom Viridiplantae; phylum Streptophyta; class Pinopsida; order Pinales; family Pinaceae; genus Pinus; species Pinus albicaulis. The sequence continues at coordinate 718,005,776 of CM076576.1, read as the reverse complement.
TAATTTCAGTTCTACTCTGTTTTATTTGAGACAATTTAATGTTAGAGGTGCAAATTCAAGAAGGAATATTAGTATGTAGTATTCAATGTCTGTAATGGATAGTGTATATATGGTCAGATTCGTAGTTTCTTCGAGTCCAATTCGTGCTAAGATTTGCATTCCATTTTTCATTTACTTAATAAAGAGTAGTTCATGAAGTTTTTTTTTTTTACATAAAATCATCCTCGCACTCTTCTTTTAACGAACTGTATATGAGGAAATGCAAAGTTTTTTTTGTAGTGAGTGCATTCCATTTTTTCAAAAGCATCATCCCACTCTCTCTTTAACGAAGTGTTTATGAGAAAATTTAGAGTTTGTTTTTAGTGAGTACCCTATCTTGTATATATAGTATCTCAGTAAATATACTGGATATAGCATGTCATTGAATACCCTTGTCTTGTCTGTATAAATATAGCACACCTAGTGAGCACTCTGCACTTGTTGCAAGATGAATAATAAGCTTTAAAAGAATGGAATTTTCAGCTTGATAATAGTTTTTGGAAATTTGATTAATATGAATAAAATATGATAATTTAATCCAAACTATACCTGAATCTATGATCAATCAGATCTTCCCACCAAATTAAAACAAAGTATAAGACATCAGACTAATTCATAATCATGTACATACAGGTCTGCAGAGATCCGGAAAGAGCTACAGGTTGAGATGGATTAACTACTTACAACCTGGTCTTAAACACTCTGTAATTTCACTCCAAGAAGAACAGCTGATCATATACTTACACTTCATTATGGGCAATAGGTTTTCGTTTGATCCGTTCCTACACCTCTTCCCTCTTCTATACTCTGATTTCTCTGCTAATAATTGTTCGCATCAAGTCCCGTTTTTTTTCCATTGATTTTGAAAAATGAATGACATTGACAACGCAGGTGGTCTCAAATTGCATCCTATTTGCCTGGATGCATGGACAACGAGATCAAAAATTATTGTAACTCTTATATCAAAAGGAACTTCAATGGATTTTCCTACTCCTCCTCCACCAAAGCCAATGGCAACAACAGCAGAAAATCTAACATCACCTCGCAATCGTATCCTGCAGACAATGTCAGTTCAGTCTCTGGGCAGACTCATGATTCTTATACAGGATTTGACTCTGCCAAATCATTGGACATCATTCCTGAAGGGTGCCTACAGTCCCTTGATAACATCTTGAATGCATTGATCACTAAAGAAAATCAACATTATCGTGTTCACAACGTGTTGGATTTAAAGTATGAGCAAGTACGGAAGCAAAACAATGAGCTTGCAATTAATATAGACCCCACCAACAACCAGCTAAATTCTTGCTCTCAGTTGTGGACTGATTCTACTTCTACTCAGACCAGGGAGAGCTTCTCTCAGGTTTTTACATTTTCCAGTCTGCAAGCGCAAGGGCATACTTATAAGACTGCAAAATCATCGAGATGTGGTCAATTGATAGACCCGTGGATTACATTGTCACCGCACGAAACTCCTGTCTGTGGTAGTAATTCTGTTGGTTGTACCAACATTATCCCCGCTCTTGATGAGATCAATGACTCGGTGAAGTGGGGAATTGGAAAAGATGGTGAGATCCTTAATACTGAGAATGAGATCACGATCGACTATTCTCCTTTCACAGCATTTCCTGCAACAACTGCAAGGAGCGGTGCCCATTCCTATTCAAATATAGCTTATTTTAGCAATGTTTATCCAGAACCTGAGTCATACCCAGCAGTTCATTCCCACTCCCAATTTAATGCACGGGAGATTCTATGGGCCGACGTTGATCAGTACTTTAAAATCTAGTCTCAGGATCGGGATGATTGCAATGATATTGGAAATTTGAGATATGATGAAGTAAAAATGGGAACACCGATGTACATTAATAATGATAGGCAGAAGAGGAGGGAGGAGTGCAGGTTGGTGACCAACAGGGCTACTCCACAACTGGGAATGAAGAAACCATACCAACACCAACGCTAACAGTGTTGGCCAGAGGAGGAAGAATGTTTGGCTTTAAGATTGAACAAGAAGCTGATAAAGTTACTGTTTGGGAAGAGGACAACCAGTACTTATCATATATATATATCCTACCTGTTAGAAAATGCAATGAAAATTTGTCCGCGTGTCCTATGAAAATGACTTCAACATTTTTTAATCCATGATTTAATCCTCTTGTACGACAAATTTTAAATTTTGGAAAATTATGGAAGTTTTGTAAGATTTTGATAAAATTAGATAGGAACTTTTTAAAATGTAGGTTATAGTTATTTTAAGATTCAAGATAAGATTTTGGGTGTTCAGAGATTTTTGAAAATCTTATTATGGTATAATAACTTTAAGATTTTGAATGCTTAAATATTTTTATATAGTGTTTAATCTATTTTTATTCTAAAATTTAATTTAAATAATTTTTATGTAAATTTGTTAATTTTTTTTGGAAATTTCCAATTTTAAAATTAGGTAGACGATCTTTTTTTTTCAAAATTCAAATGTATTGTTAGAAAATCTAATCCCAACCACATGCTAGCTGTCGAAATCATCTGTCCAAGTGTCCCATTTCAGTTTGAGTTAGTCGAGTTTAGTCGAGTTACACTCTAGTTATTTCTTACAGATGTTTCTGATGTAATCCTATTTAACTTACTAAGTTGGAGCAGCAAAGAGAAAAGGCAAGCCACCATAAGACTCATTCATAGAAAAGTAGAAGTTCGAGAAAAGTTGAAAACCCGTCCTGCGAAAAAGAACGAAAAAGCCAGACAAAACCAGTAAAGACACCTGCGAAACGAATTGCAGAAACGCAGTTCGGAGAGTGTTTAAGAAAAAAACCAAAATAAAAAATTCCCTACAGTTTTAATGCTTAGTGTTATTAATGACGCTCAAAATATTAAGAAACGCGTTAGTCGGGGGTCACGACGATTTCATACCCACGCGGGTCCGGCGTGGAAGCAATTGCGTTAAAGGTGATTTTCGTTTGATTATTCCAAGGTTTCGGTAAGGTATCACTTATTATTTACTTTGAAAAAGTATTCAAAGCATTCAACTTGTCACAAAAAATGATTCATGAAGGAATTTTTAAATTCAACAATCCATACTTGTTTTGTTTTTAATGGAATATAAAAAGGTTTTTTAAAAGGTTGATTTATAAATGGAAGGAAGGCCATTTTAAAAAGGAAAATTGTTGGACATTTTTGTGGGAGTGAATATATAGGTTTTTTTTTTTAAGGGGTGTTCTTGAAAGTTAAAAAAAAAAAAGTGTGAATGAAATTAATTGTGTATTTCATATTTAAAAAAATAAAAAAATAAAAAAATTGCAAGAAGTATTTTTTGAAAGACAAGCATTGATTATACTTGTTGAGTCGTAGTGAGTCAACACTCAATAAATAGGAAAAGCCAAAAGGTTAAAGTGACAACATGGGATGTTTGAGATCTTTTTAGATCTCGAAATAAAGAGACAAAAAGACGCCTATGCACTAAAATGCATAAGAGAATCTGTGGATGAAAGCATTCTTCCCTTAATTTCAGATGCCAAGACAACCAAGGAGGCATGGGATACCCTTGAGAGGTATTTTGGTGTAAGTGGGAGCATTGAAGTTGAAGATGAAGGTGGATCTGTAGTAGCAGATCTAAAATGAAACGAAAAGTTTATGAATCCAACGACATAGCTTGTTGACGACGACTTGGTGATACCAGCAACACAGTTTGCTGATGATGATTTTGTGATTCCAACAATGAAGCTTGTTGATGAGATTTGGTGAATCCAGCAACACAACTTGCTGATGACAACTTGTTGATTCCAACAACAAAGATTGTTGATGATGATACGCTGAATCCAGCAACACAGCTTGCTGATGTAAACTTTGATAAAGAATTTTTGGCTAATGATGATTTTTTGCAGATGATGCAACAAAAACATTATATCGACATGATGCTATTTGGTGAGATAATCCCACTCGAGTTAGTGGAAGACAACCTGTTTGAAGCAACACAAGTTAGTGAAGAAGAAACATAAATAAATATAAATACGGAAACAGAGATGACAGATGCAAAGAAAGAAGTCTGCAAAGGGAAAGCAAAAACAGAGACAGAGGAAGAGGTAAAGAAGGAAGCGCAATAGGAGAAAGTTTCCATTGCAGAGCAGAAGGAGAAAAACTAATGTTGTTTTGAAGATGTTTTTACACTTATCATTGATTTCCAATGTGTAGGTACACAGAATGATTATGAAAAAGAGTTAAAGTTTCTTGAAACATAGCCTGTAACACCATGTCTAGAATAGGTCTACATAGAAGTTGTAGCTATGAATGTTGAAGACAGCATGCATAATGAACATGTCAATGAAATTTTCAGGTATTTGATTTTTGAAGAGATAAAATATTATTCTCATCTTATGTTGCAGGAGATTGATGATGAAAAGCACAATACAGAAGAAAATATGTGGCAACAACCCACATTTCTTGAAGTAGTCCAAGACATGCTTAGACAGCTTGGAAAAATAAAATAGTTGCACCAGCAGATGAAAAAATAGAGGTTTGAAGGATACAACAAAGAAAAAAAATCTGAAACAATTTAGAGGCTACAGAATCTGGAAGAAGAGAAGAAGAAAACTAAATCTAGTTGAAGTCAATTCAATGTTTTTTTTTGTAAGCCTCAATGAAACATAGACCAGCAGGTATCTTAATTAAATTTTTATGTGGTTGTAATTAAAGGGGAGTGTTATAGAATCTAATCCCAACCACCTGCTAGGTGTCGAAACCATTTGTCCAAGTGTCCTAGTTCAGTTTGAGTTAGTCGATTTTATTCTAGTTACACTCCAGTTATTTATTATTGATGTTTCTGATGTAATCCTATTTAACTAATTCGTAATAATCAGAAGCAAAACCATCCATCTAAGTGTCCCAGTTCAGTTTGAGTTAGTCGAGTTACACTCCAGTTATTTATTATTGATGTTTCTTATGTAATGCTATGTAACGTCTCTTCCTTCCACCTCAGCAATTTTTATTTTTTTTTTATAGTTTAGTTCTGTGCTTCTATTGGTCACAGCTGTTCAATTCTACTTTTGAATTTCGCCCATTATGATATTTGCGAATTTTGTCAATTATAATATGATGTGGAATAGAGTTCCTATTCTTCCTATTACTCTTGTGGGTATAGTTTTATTGTTTTCTTCCACCAATGTTTGGGGCTTATGTAACTTACCTATATACATCACCATCTCTATTATATGGTTGTATTACTCCTATGCATGTTCGTCTATGCATGATGTGAATTACCCACATATATACTACCATATCTATATGGTTCTTACACCTATCAATTTATTCGTTACGGTTTTTGTACAACATTTATAGGCTCATCATACATACGTTTTTGAGTTAGATGGTATCCTCGTATGGTTTAGATATGGTCTTGGTATAGTTTATGTCTTGGTATAACTCCAAGAATTACAACACTATGGTCGAATTTCGACTTCTTCCACGTACTAAGGTTTTATTCCTAATTCAATTCTGATTGTCGTTTATATGAATTTATGATACTTACGTGGCCAGGGTTTCGAATATACAATGCGTGTTCCCAGATCATCGATGCTATCTCTCGTACATGTTATTTATGATGAGTTTCCTGTAAAGCTAGGCACATTAACTTCAATGTACTTGATCTGCGTCGTTGGCAAAGTTGGTTTAATGTATTTTGGAAATTAAACATTGTATCACGTCTTCACGTCAGTACACTTGATGGTTCTCTGTTGATTTTCAACTTTATTGGCTTTCATTTCGTCCACGCTCAAAGTTGTAGGTATCTACGTTGGTGTTATGAGATGCCATGCCAACTTGCTCTTGAACCTTCACAGACCATACGACATGATCCGAGGTACTGTGAGATCAATTTCATATATTTTCAATTAAGTTTTGGATGGCTAGGTCTTAAATGCAAATCCCGCCAATCGATCCGTGTACATGCCATAGATCTGAGGCCACTTGGACGGTGGCGATTTCGCCTATCCAATTAGGGTTTCGTGTGTTTTTTTTTGGATTCATTTGTATAAATTTCTATTTCATTTTCGAGTCTGTTCTTTCTCTCCTCATTTGGTTGATCGCCTCTCGGCGTCGAGACTCTACTCATTGAAATAATGAAGCGTCGGCTCTCCTAGGCTGTGATCTTATCCATCACGCCATCATTTTAGATTCAAGTATGGAAGTCTAAACACTTTACCATTTTAACCATGAGGCCTACACTCTGGATATATATTTTTTATAATTAGCAATACGCTTTGTGGACATTGTTCGAGCTGAGTTTAAATGCAATAATTTCTTTCTACCTTCTCATTTACTGTCGAGAACTAGTTGTGTTAATGTAGATATATATATATATATATATATATATATATATATATATATATATATATTTGTTAGTTGTACAAATCTCTCGTGGATATTTTTCTGCTCTAGTATTTTGATTTTTTTTTCCTATTAACGATGAGTCACACTAGTATCCCATCGTTTCTTGATAGGAACATACTCCTCTTCATCCTTCTTGAATTTATGGAGGTTTTTCGTTACATTCTCCGAATTTCCCTGGCTCGAGTGAACAATCACTACCTCAGGTAAGCCTTCGACTCATTGGCACAAAATTATTCCTGCATTTTATTTTCATTTTGGTGAATGTTTTTACAATACCCATGTATTTTTATTTTTTTTCTGTAGGTCGTATTTGATGACAATGTCTTCCATTCCTCAGGTAACCCGAGTTCTTGTGTTTCATTCGCATACACTATGTTTTGTGTGTCTTCATATCGTCTTGTTGAAACGATGCCTCACGTTGTCTCATTTTATTCCAGGTAGGTTCGGATATCATCGAGGGTTTTCTTCAATAGTATTTGGTGGATATGAAATTCACTCATCTTGATGTCATTTTAATCTGGAATTTCAGGTCGGTATTGATGCGTCATTGGTTGAAGTGTGTCCAGGATCCATTCTTGTTATTATATATAATTTGTTCAATCAATTCAAGATCTTAATGTCATAACAAAATTTTTTCTTCTGTAATAATAACTTAGGCCAGAGACTGGGACTATTGACAATTTTTCCCTCGGACTATGAAATTTCTTGAATAATTAAATTCTGTAATGTAATCATGGAACTATGAAAGCCTGTTTCCCGAAGTGGCTTTAGAATTTGATATATATATATATATATATATATATATATATAGAATGTGTTTATTCTTTGTCTCTATTATTATTGACAAATCAATAATATTTTCTAATAATTTCCAGATTATTATTTGATGTAATACTCCTGTTAATATTTTTCCTGTTAGTAATGGTATTCTTAAATTTAATTGAAGAAAGTAATAAGTTTACTAGCCTTATTTTTACTTTCTGCTCCTCCTCATTATAATAGCATAATTGGCTATAAGTATCTTTGTTGAAAGAGTTTTCAAGTCTGCAATCTTTCAATGAATGAGAATTTTCCATTTCCACAGAGTCTGTAATTTCAGGTGTATTTTATGAGTCCAACAGTGGACCCTCTTTATACTCCTTAGTTTGGGGTTCCAGTGTACTAGTCACTTATAATGTTTTCTGCAACTATATACTTATAATTTTTCCTAGCATAACCTTTTCAGTCTATTTAGTTTTAGCTACTCTCCTGCACATTATATAGATCTGATGGGGAAATTATTTGTTATCTTTCCCAGCTTGTATAATCTGCATGCATTTTATAGAGGTTCACATGCATAGTTGTAATTGTCAGAAATTATTGAGTTTTGACCCTTACTTTGGGAAGAATATTAACACCAGTTTTATATATATACAATCCTCACACCATATTTGTTTGCATGCTTAGTAAACATGTTTAGTCCGGTTTCTTTACTATTTAATTATATATATACATATATGTATATGTAGCACTAGAATTTATAGTACTAAATATATACTCTTCCATTCTGTCCTTATTATAGAAGGAAATCTATAAATAGGCATGCACTGTTGTTTAGTAAATTAATCTGTCTGTACCTCACTTAGTTAATTCCACAATGCATAGCTCTACCCTGCATATACTTAATTCCTCCTACACACGTATTTTTGGGTTTCCCTAATATTCGTTGAACTAATTCTATTTATAGCAGAAACAGATTAAAGTTACATAGTTATAAAGTATGAGGTAATATAATCTCCAGATTTAAACCAGAGACTGGTTTAGAGTTTCTGGCTGATTTATCCTCATATTTCTGGTTCCTACAACTATGCAGGACTGAGAGAGTTTAACTACTCTATCATTCTGTAAATGTATGGAACACTAGCACCAAAAAAAACATTGCAAGAATTATGCAGCTACAGTCATTAACCTTTACACTTAACAACAATAAATTTTAATCATTCATAATACTGTGAGCATACCACTTTGGTACTTGACTAGTCCTCCCAACCGTAGAATCCCTCTATCTCCAGGACTCACCCCCGAGCTAAGATCACTTCCATTCCAGACCAACCTCTAATCTGTTCAGGAATAGCTTATTTAAGCTTTTGCTCCCCAAAGCCTATTTCTAATTCTGCGTCCAGAATTATAGGATGCTTTTCTTCCTGTTTGCCCAGGCTTCCCTTATTTAGGGATTTTTTAAAGCTGCTTTCTGCTTTTCCCAGATTTTTACCTCTTCCCAACTACTCTCCACATCATTGGGGAAACTAGATTTTCCTCAAAATCTAATTTGGAAATAAATTCTTTCAAGGATTTTTGAAAGATTTTTGGGGAAATATTTGCCTCTTTCCATCCTCATGGATTTAGCAAGTGATCTCATAATTCTCATTTTGGTCAATCTGCACAGAATTATTTTATTTATTTTTCATAATTAATTATTTAATTACATCCACAAAATAGTTGTCCATTGGGGTCCACTCCCCTTAGGATAAAAGTTCAAATGTCTAGCTTTGAAAGAAAAACATAAACTAGGGGTGTTACATACTATTTAACTAATTCGTAATACTCAGAAGAGAAATATTCTACTCCACTTCTTTTCAGTTTTCAATTCTTGTCATGTATTCCAATTCAAATGTATGCCATATGTTTAAGTGTTCAACGTATTTCATCCAGTTATGTCTACATTTAACCAGTCGATTTCAAAATAAATTAATATAGGAACGTTCCAGCAATGATAGAGACAATTTCCATTGATTGAGTAGGACAATATTTAGAGTACAGGTGACTATGATGAGGGAAAAATTTAAAGTGGTTATTGGATTATAAAAATATATATAAATTATATAAATTAAAACTATTAAAAATTATTTATTTTATAGAGAAATGTTTAGTATAGGAGAGATGTGTAAGTATAATGTAAAAAATTATATAAACTAGCAATTGCAAGGAGGCGAAAAAAAAATTGAAAAATTAATGAGAGGGAGGGCTTGTGGTTAAAGATGAAAGATTAAGCATTTGAATGAAAGGCTTCTAGGAATGGCTTACTTGTATCTATCTTTATGATTAAATTTATCTACATTTTGAGGACTCAGGGGGGAAGGCTTTTAGTTTGGCCAAAGAATATGTGGTGGTTAGATTTATAAGCATGTTCAACAAAGGTTGATTTTGAAAATGACATGTATGATCATTGGGAAATGTGTTTTTTTCAGTTTAACAGATATATCAATTTGGCCAATATAAAAATATCCACAAAAATATGGAATTTTATAGACCCAGCGACATATCAATGAATCCAAATGTTCATTGGGAAATTTGAATAATTGTTTTAAGGTCTTATAGATTTTAAAACGAACTTGTATTTTCTTTGCTAAAATTTAGAAATATGATCCTTATTCCCTTAAATTAGTATGTTCAAATCTAAATTATAATTAAAACAAAAATTATATTTTAGATTGTCTATAATATTTTATTTGATGTATTTAAATAAATCGTAAATAATAAAATATAAAATTTTTGAATAAATTTTAAATTTTAAATAAAAATTAAAAAAATATATATATATTATAATTTTTTTTAATACAATTTAAATATTAAATTATTATTTCTTTAAATAAATTATTATTTCTTTATATATGGTTTGAATAAAAGTTTGAAAATGTTTTTATTTATTAAATTTGTAAACAAATATATATTTTTTAAATATATTAAAAAATATTAAAAAATAGTTATTTTTTTGCTTGAAAAAAATAAAACCTAGAGAGCATTAACAACATATCCTAGCTAATATGTACACATGCTTTTTTGTTCAATCATATAAGATAAAACATTAATTTTAATTAATATTTAATATTTAATAATAAAAAATTGGAATTCCATTGAGAAAGAGAGACGGAATGGAGAACCCCAGCGAACTTGCCCTTGCCCTAGGGTTTCAAACACCAAGTGCCGCCGCCGCTAGTTGGTTCGCGTAGGCCTGGTTCTACCGCCATTATTCTGAATGCAGGCAGACCCCTGCGAAGAGAAGGAGCGGATATCTGCCTATTCGCAACAATGCAGAGGACGAGGCGATGACTGAAGCCGGGGGGAGATTTCTTGTGGGGAAATGGTGCGTCTCTCAGCACGCAACAGTCACGGCCGCCACAGTCCTTTGGCCGTCTAACTGTGAGATGGAAGGAAGGGGTGACCTTGCCTTTCCTTTTTATGGCCGCAGCCCCATTTTTCTCTACGCCTATGCTAGCAGTTTTTTCACCTGGGCTACTGCTGCTCTGAACTTCCACTTGCAGAAGAAGTCCCAACTGGATCTGGAGCTAGCCTTGCAGCCCAGAGAACTCGCTAAAACGACTTCGATGCCCCTTCCTAGCAGTTGGGATCCTTCTCATCCCCAGCAAACGACTTTTCAAATTCAAATAATTCTTTTGACGGGAAAAACCCTACTCCTTGAGGTGCAACCCTCATTTACTGTGAGCTATCTCTCACAGATCCTCGAGAAAAAGTTGGGGATTCCTTCCTCCCTTCTGCGGCTCCTCTTCACAGGCAAGCAGCTTGACTACAATTTGCCTCTTTCCTATTACAAAATTGCAAGAAATGCCACAGTGCACCTATCGCTTCGACTAAGGGGAGGTGCTGTTGGGCAATCCTCTGTCCCCAAAGGATTTTCCTATAAATATGTGGTTCATGCACAGCCTGCCAAGAACACTGCTCAACCAACTGAGGCTCCCAAACCTTTCTTGGTGGAAAAAATGGAGAAAGCCCCAGCTATTGAAATCACTCATCCTACTCTGGATGATCAATACCAAACATTTGCAGAAACAGCCATCATTTGCAGGTTTAACGGACTATGGCCTCGTACTGCTGATCTATACCAGTGGATCCGCACCAATTGGACCAACAACATCAAAGTCTTTTTATGCTCGAAAGGCTTCTTTATTGTAGCCTTTGCCTTCAACGAAGATTACCAGAAGGCCTTAACGGGAGGCCCCTGGTTCTGGGGTTCAGCCAGACTTTTCCTCACCCCCTGGTTCCCAGACTTTGACCCCTCTACTGCTGTGATCACCAAGCTTCCTATCTGGGTCAGGCTTCCAAATCTCCCTGCGCATCTTTGGCATTTTGTTGTCTTTCAATCAATTGGGGATACCCTTGGCCGCTTCCTGGCAATAGATACATCAAGGGCAGAGAAGGGTATATATACCTTTGGCAGAATCTGCGCGGAAATTGACATTAGCAAAAGGCTGCCAGATCAGATCATCCTGAAAGTTGGGGACTTCCATTGGGCACAAACGTTGGACTATGAGAACACAGCCTTCAGGTGTCATCATTGCCATCAGACAGGTCATCTCCAGAACTCATGCGCAACGTTCCTCGACAAAAAGAAGAACCTCAATCGCAAATCCAAATCCAAGAGTTGGAAACCTTGTGATAGACCCCCTATGGATGACTTCGAGTCCTCTAGCTCTGATGAGGAGGATATTGAAGTGGAAGAGGAGAATGTGGAGCATCCAAAGGACCCACCCTCAGATCGACCCGAGGATCCCACTACGCCTTTGATCTTGCAGAAACGCTCTCATGAGTCCTCTTCTTCCGACTCAAACAAGGAGACTTCACCTTTAGCACAGAACATTCTGCAAGTGGTTCCAGTCCAGCCAGATCAGAATGGTTGGGTCAAAGTCAGTAAAAAGAAAGGGAAAAAATGTCGTTTGGGAGACTCTGCCCATGCTAGGTAGACTCCTCAGTATAGCTCGTTCTTCTCTGTTCTCTTTGTTACCTGTCACTCACGCCATGGTTGCTCTATGGGACCGAAGTTGATACTATATCATTTCTGGTTCCCTTGCTTTTTTAGCTTCGCTTCTATGCAAGCTCTGATTGTACCATATTTCTCTTCTTAATAGATTTAGTCTTATTCAGAAAAATAAAAAAT